>JAQIVZ010000007.1:0-201961 GCA_034700945.1 Arrhopalites spinosus
TGTTTTCAAAACTTCAAATTTTTTATGGAGACCCCTAACAAGTTCTAGTATAACATACTCAAATATCTTGGTGATCGCTTTACAACGAACGGAGCTAAAAAATCATAATCATTACTTTTTGATCTCCCTACGTACTTATCATTGAAAGACTTTTTGCCTTTGTGTCATGACATTCATGGATAGTGAACAAGTTAATGACAATTTTTATCAAAAGTTTTTGAGTAGGAAAAATTTTATTATTCATTACGTCATCTTTATAATCACTAACCTTTTCTTAATGATGTGTCTGGAATGAAATTAAATAGCTTAGACAAAGAGACTTATAAACTTGCGTGTTTGGCATTTATGAGAAATGATAAATCTATGCAATAATTTTTTCTACTTCCAAGAACAATAATTAAATATCAATAGTTAATAGTGTAAGCTTCATTAAGTTCTTTGAACAATAGAAAAATTTAACTAAAAGACACATGTTTTCAGATAAGTCACGCTAAATTAAAAGTTAATTTGAAAGGTGATTTCAGTTTCCATTTCAAAACTTGTAAAAACAATGATGTGACATGAATAAGGAGTATAAATGATTTATTTTGTAATATCGGTTTTCCACCCCATTTTCTCTCCCACTTAAAAATTAATAATTATAACAGTACAGTGTCAGTGTCATATCATTTTTAAAAAGTTTTGTACATTTAAAAAAAGGATAAAAATACGTGTAACATGACTCATAAAAAAATTGATGAGATATGATTTATGTACACATAAACAACATTATAAACAAACGGACAGTAATATTCTTTTTCAAAAAAGAGATTAAAATAAACTAAACGGAATATTTAACAGAGGATTGGAACTGTTGGTGTGTAAGTTAAATATAAATGTCCATTTTGACTAAAGTGATGGGGGGTATTTGATTTGTTGGTGTTAATGTTCGCAGCTCAAGGTTTCTAGGTCAATTTCATTTCTCTCTTTGACATGAGCAAATGATCTCTCTCTCTCCCTGTGTGTGAACGTACAGTAAAGGACATAAACAAATAAAAAGTGAAGTTTACGATGTATACATATGGCATAGTACATGTCATGTTTTCTTTCATCTCTCTCTCATGAGGATGGACAACACAAGAGATTTGATTCTCCCAACCGCTTCCTTTTATAACATTAGAAGGCAAATGGTTAGTAGATTGCAATTTAAAAAGGAAATATTCTACGTGTTAACTCTTCATAAAATTAATGATACTCTTTTCATCTTCTGTAATATTCACTGCTACCATAATTTTTTTTACAAGGTTCTTCCATTACTTTATTTCTCATTGATTTCATGACTATTTTTTTAAATGGGAGAGAATCTTGAACATTTGCCATATACAGATATAGCTTTTAATCGAGTTTTCATATTCAAATTTTTTTAATGGACTTTATGATTATTTTTTTTATTTGGTGTGGTAGGGGAGTAGGGAGTAGAGCTTTTACGTGAGCACATTTTTCTTTTTTGTTTTGGTGACAGACAAAAATTCTAATATGGAAATATGACCATTTTTTGAGAAAAAAGATGACAGACATTTTTGTGTTCCATTTGGAAAATAATTATACATGTTTGAGCGTGTTAAAACATGAGGATGAAATAATATAACACACGTTTTTTGAGTAATTTGAAGAAAGAAAAACCTAATTTAAAGGGGTCATTAGGATGAAATTAAAGGACGTGGTAATTATTAAAGAGTGCGTGGGCGGTGTTTTCTTGTTGTGAACATTTAGAGTGAAAGAAGGAGGGGGAGGGGACGAGATTAAATATAATAACCATGTGCGTTCCTTCTCACGAATCAATCTTTTGTATTATATTCAGAGCTAATTGACAATCATTTCGCATGCAACTCTTGGCTTGGCACAATCAAAGAAAAACACGAGGAATGCACAGACTGTAAAAAGAAATATTTGAGAAATGAGGATGGAGAGAGAGAGAGGGAAAAAAATAATTTCATATTTTTGTAATTTTTCTAGGTCTTGCATGCCATGTTACTGTACAAACTATTTTTTCAGTGTCATTATTATAATAATAAAAAAAAAGAATTTAATTTAATTCAATCTACAGACTACACATGCAATCCATGTCTGTAAAAATTTATAGTAAATAAAAAAAACGTGAATATTGTACAGTCTCTCTCTCTGTATGATAAATGGAAGATACATTATGCGTACAAGAAAAATTGTACTGTCTGTGGTTGACTTTGATACCAAGAGTTCATTTCTCTTTTGCCAATTTCCCTCATCTTCATCTTCTTCATGTGACCCAACCAACAAAATTCTTGATAGCCTGGAAACATTTTCTGTTGAGTTTGACTAAAAAATGTAAATGCAGTTTGGACAAGAGATGCTGTCATCACACACGGTGTACATGTCATACGAAAAATCCATAATTTCCTTGTTTCTTTCTCAATCATTTTATCTCTTTGATTGATTGGATTTTCTACATAATGAGACAGGTGAAGTCTCATCACAAAGATAAAAAATTGGGGAAAAAAAATTCAGTTAAACATTGACTTTTTTTTCTTTTATTGTGAGCCTGTCGAGGCTAATCATGAATCAAATATTTAAGTTTGTATAACTAACTATTATGATGAATATTCTTTCCTGTTTTTTCCTCAACTATTATGAATTTTATGAGTTTGACAGATTACGCATGAATGACCAATATCTTGTGGTCGTGGTTAGTACGGGGGATACAGAATCAAAGACAATCTTTGACCATTTAGTACACCGTTAAACTCTCTATTGAAAATTGTATACAATTTTTTTTCCAAAAAAAAATAAGTATCATTTTTCACAAACGTTTCATTAATATTTGTCGGTCTTGAGTTCGTGGCAGGCTACTTACTTATTAGTTTGAAGAAAAAAAAATTATGTATAATTTTTAACGGTACTTTATTATTCGTACTTGCAAGAGAAAAGGAATTTTCTAACCCATTTTTTTACAAGGAATTATTTATCTCATGTTTTAAAAAATTTGTGAAACTGTATAAATTTTTACAAAAAATGAATATTACATATATTATGATATGATGTATAATTCCCTTGTTAAAATGGACAAGTTATGAGTATTAAACTGTGATTAATTATTATTAAAGTAGATTAATTAGGATAATAAAAAAAATTTAAAGTCTTCCTCAAGGAGTACCTTTGGGGATGTTTTTTGTGAGTGAAAATGACACAAGATTAAATATTTTCCTACAAGTGTACGTACTTATAATTTTGCTCTCTGTACGTTTGCCATGCAATTTTATCTGACATTATATTATGATGTGTTAACAAGTTTAACAATTTTGGGGGGAGTTAAATATCTACAGTTGTGTTATCAGAGACATGTGAATAAAAAAATTTGTAAGGCAATTGAGAATGAAAGAAAGCGTGCTATTAATATGCACATTTTCTTGGTCAGTGCGTGACTCTTCCCCCCTCCCCCCTCCTTCCAACAAGTACAGACATGTACCAGTCAAAGTGATACAAATATATTTTTCAATCATTTTTGCTACTACTTAGCAAACATATTGTTGAAGAATTAGCACTAAAAAAAATGTTGTTTGAATTTTAAATTAAAACAGTGAAACCCAATGTCCGTAAGTTTTATACAAATTTTTTTTGGACAGCTTTCTGAAAATGTACTCGTTTTTCTTTTGAGGAAAAAATAAAAAAAGAAGGGTCTTACCTAGTTGGCATTAACAATATAATTAAAATGATGCAGAAATTTATAATAAGAGCGTTTGCGTTTCTCTCTTGATGATATCATGTAGGGCATCGGGTACAATGGACTATCTTGTGTGTTGATCGATACAAAATAAAAAAGATACGACTCCATCTTCACGAACTAGTCAGTCAGCATCATGTGTGTACTGTGTACAGTGTACATAATAATATGTATATGTTGTTGTTGTTTGATGGAATAAGGTAAAAAAAAATTTATATAAGATATCTATCATCATAAATTATACCTAGAGTTATTCAGACTCTTGTTAACATGTACATTGTTCAATGGTCAAAATTACAAACCATAAACACTCGAAACAATCATCAACAAACTTTGATATTAATGACAATGTCAATTCCTTCATTTATTAATTTCCCTCTTTCTCTTATACTTAAATTTTTGTATTACATACAGTACAATCTACAATATAAGTAAAGAAGGATATGTATTTTTAAAATAGATTTAATATAGAAATTTTAATTTCAAGTGCAAAAAAAGTTGTCGGGAAGGGGGAAAATTGCACTTGACTGCAAGCATATTAAGTATCCCTTTATATGTATATAGAATAGGTATAGTTTACTAGGATACTTGTTCCTCGATTCAATTTCTTTATTTCTAAAGGGGACATTGCTTTGAGGTATATTGTTGGAAGAGAGCCTGTTATGAAAAGTTGTAGGAGACAGCATACGTAGAACATGCACGAATACGTACGTAAGTATTTAAGAGCTATAACGATTAGAAAAAGCAATCTGAGACAGTAAAATGATAATGCATTGGGCATAATAATGACCATAATTGTCATAATGCACATACACAACATTGTTTGCAACCCTGAACATGAGTGAAATTTATATATATGTATACCACAACACCAATATACATATATTCATCGTCTTATGAAAGTAAGAAATTGAGCCTACTTTCATATATTCTGAGACTTGTATAAATAATGTGTACATATAACTCTGACACTTACAATTATTACATTGAATATCTTGTGGTAATCTAAGAGCACTTTATTTAACTCTACACTGACTTGCAAATTTTTTTTCTTCAATCTTTTTCTTTAGAGAGAGAGACGATAGTTAGTGTGCAAACATGCAAAAATTCAAGAGCAAGGGGAAATGGAAAACTACTCACTCGTATTTGTAGTTAGTTATATGGACTATTATTTTTTTGTAAGAATATTTGTTGAGCTTTAAAAAGTATTCTATTCAGCTACTGGTACTACAAAAAAGCATTATGTACATGTCTTCAATTTGTATAAAAATACAATATCAATTGTGTGTGTACATAGAAATATTAAAGATGGACGACTACTATTTTTATGCACTAATAACCCAGTGCTTACAGCATGTCACAAAAGCTGTACATTATATTTATTGTATAGTTTAGAAAATATAAGGGGGATTCATTTTGTGTTGAGAGCTTCATTATGTTACATATTACAATGTGTATAATATAATATGGAGTTGGGTTTTTGTAGACAATTTTATCTGGATTCAAGTCATGTGGACTACAACTCATAATTTGGTTCATGATGCAAGCTGCCCAGTTTTACTCTGAGAATTATTTAATGTAATCTCTCTATTAAATATTCTTCTACCTCTCATTGACATTGTCTACATCCCCTTCAGTGGATAAAATGATTTCCTTGTTCTTTCTCCTTAATACACACAACACATGGACAGAGATTTGGTTTTTTCAAAATGAATTGATTTTCTCTTCTTACATAAATAGGTATATCCATCTGTTCCATTTTTATCTTTTTTTTGTACTAAATTTAGAGCAAATCAAGTTATATCTATGAAAATAACGTGATGATTGAAAAATCGATTACAAATATTTCATTTATTCTCAGAACATGAATCATGAACAAAATTAATATCTAAGGCTCTTTATATTAGAAAAATTTTGTTAGCTATCATTTTATCTCAAAAAAAGTTCTCTCTTTACTCTTTATCATTTACGATAGAAGCAGATGGCCAAAAAGATATTTGGATGCAAAGCTTTATTTTTATTATCAAAGTAAAAGAGAATTGACTGCGACTGCACAATGAAAAAAAACGCATCACAATTGTGACTACACACTGTATTCTGTATTAATATTAATAGTCTCACGTCACTCTTGTAGAGGACAACTCACCTGAAAATAAGTGTAAGAGACGAGACTCTTGTGCGTCATTTAATTTCCATTTAATATTATATGGAATTACGTTCCTTCTAAAATTGTATTAATTAGAGAAAAACTAGACAAAACAAAACAGATAATATTTACAATTAGAGATTTTTCTTCAACCATATAAAGGCATGGAGGGACTCAAATCAGAGGAGGGGAGAGACTAAACGACTACTGTTACTAGTACACAAGACGTCAATGTAATTTTCTCGTTTTCGTCAAGGTAAAGGTAAAGGTAAAATGATATTTGTTCATGATTTGCAAAAGTAATGGGAAAGAGTAGAGCCTAAGAGATTCCTCCTTGTACGGCAAATCATGTGTATAGTCTGTGTACCTGTACATATGACAAAAGATGTGATTGCTCTTTCTATTACAATTTTCTGTTGTGATATCAAGACCAAGACAGAGAGAAGAGGGGGGGGGGAATATCCACTGAAGCAGAACTCACGTAGCTAGTTATCCTCCAAGTTTATGTACAAGACATACAAAGGGGGGATATATTGTATAGAAGAGTCCGTTGAACGTTCTACGTGTGTGTGCATCAAAAGGTATGTAAGATAATATTATCCAAGTACAATGTAGATCATATGATGGTTAGGAAAGGGGCTTATAAGTGAAATTGTGCAGTTTTGGTCTTGACTTGTCTTTCAGTCTCTCTACTCACAATATTGGCTCTCTTACTACAGAGTAGTACAGAGATACAGAGAACATAGGGGTGTAGACCTGTAGTGTACAGAGAGAGATGAGGAAAAAAGGGGGGATATGCTTGTACTTGTACTTGTGATGCTGTGAATCCACACACAAAAACTTTTGTGTGTAGTTTGTTGTAAGCTTCCCAAGATTGAAAGGGAGAGAATGAAAAAAAAAACTTTGGTTTCTTGATCACATCTCACACCATACCATCATCTCAAGTTAAAGCATCTCTCTCTCTCCAAAGTGAATGAGTAGAAAGTGGGGTGTCTAATGTATTCATTCTGGGTTGGGTGCTTGCCGTGAAAAGAGACAGAATATATATATTTTTCTCTTACTTTGACTTTGACTCATTGACTGTCTTTTTAACCGTTGTTCAGCCAGTTGAATGTTGAACAGTTGTGTTCTCTCTCTGTGTGTACAGGAGTACACGAGTAGTGTTCAATTTTTGTTGTGTGTTGTTTAGTTTTTGTGTGGTGGAGAGGAATTCGTTTTCATTTCATCCTCTTGATAATTTTTTTTTCGTTAATTCTCGTCTCCCTAGTCTCACCCTCTCTCTTGGTCGTCATTCATGATGTGCTTCTGTAGAGAATTGTGTGTGTGTGTTGTGAGTGTTCTTGTTGTTGAAAAAAGGTGAATTATTATAACTTTCAAAAAGTATTATTATTATTTACATTCTCTCTCTCTCTCATTTAACTTGTCCATGGATCCACTACGAAATTTTGTGTACAGTGTTAATCTACATGGAAGTTCTAATTTGTTGTGTTGTGTGTAAAGGCTTCATTACGTCCACGTTGACATGACTTGAGAAACGTAAGTTAGAGCCAAGAATGTAACAAGAGGATAATAAATATTGAGTTGAGATGAAATTTGAAGAGTCGATAACAAAATAAATTTTTTTATGATGAGAGATTGGAATTTCATATTCTCCTCTCTACGCCCATAATCTCTTGTTGTCACTGTCAGTGCCTCGTAATAATATTCAGTTGTTAGAGAAGAGTGTACAGACTTTTTTTTTGGAAGAGGACAATGAAAAAATTTGTATAATTAATGGAGTGACTTAATGTGTCAAGTTTGTTTCAGTTTGAGTACGAAATGGTTTGTATTACCAGTAACAGATACTAGAATAAATATTTGTAGCCAAAGAATTATATTTCAGTTTTAGTATCTATTATTTTATTATGTTGAGTTTATGTTGAGAAGACGGAGAAATTTTCTTTAATTTTCGTTTCACTTGTCAACATAACTAATAAGGGAGTTAAATATTTTATACATGTACTTTATGTACTAAACACACTAAATTATTTATGGTATTCCATTCAAAATAAATATTACAATGTAAATTAGACTATTTTTTTAAATATTCTGTGTTGACTATATCACATTTATGAATTATGGAGTATTGAATTCAGAATTCGGTTTCATTTTTCTATAAATTTGTCATCGTTGAATGTGTTCTCTAAATAAATATTCGTCAGTCTTTAATAATTTCATGGTGTCTCAGAATATTTAATTAATTAAATTAAATTAATTAAAAAGTATTTTACAAAAAAAGAAGAATAAAATTAAAAAATTAATTAAATTATGATGTAGAGGATGGTTGGTGATATAAAATTTAATTAATGATGGGATTTGTTAAAATATTTCAGGTGGCAAGTTGGGCGATCAAGAGCAACAGTTATGAATTAGATCAACAAGTTTTGAGTTCGAGAGTTAGAGACGGGCAAAGTTTTTTTGGAATTCACCGTTTCCTGACTGACCAGCTCATTCACTCGTGTTGAAAGTTATAATTTAAGTTTTTGCACACAAGACTTGTTGGCAAGAAGAAGAAGAAGTTAATACTATTGACTCGATTAACATTGCATGCCGTACATTTTTTCCGCAGGCTGAGTCGGTCAAGAGGAAATGCGAAGCCCGTGTGGTGTAAATGTAATAAAATATTAGACTACATGAAATTCAGCCTCAAGTGTTACATGTGCTTCCTATACAACAAAACATATTTTTGAACATTACAGTCGACCTACAGTGAATATAAAAAAAAAGCCTACAGGCAAAGTGAAACCGAGGACCGAAACCGAAGAACAGCTATAACAACACACAAATCTGTAACATTATAACATTATCATGAATAATGATTAAATACTACACAACGAGTTGAAACATTCCGCTAGAAAGTGTCTAATATACTCATCTTGACCAACAAAACTTTAACTCCCTTTTTTTATCTTGAGCTTATAATCAGATTGGCCATCACAAGAAAAAAAAATTATTCAACCTTTTTCTCAAATCTAAAAAGGTGGAGGCTTTTTGTGTTTAAAAAAAGTTAATTTTTTTTTTGTTTATAAAGTGAGACCTGTGAGGATTATATTTAGCCCTCTTTTTTTGGATAAAAATAAAAACAAGACAGTGGTTGGGGTGTTGCTAGAATAAAAGCAACACAACACACGACAGTGGTCAGTGAGAGATGAATTATCATTATTAGAGACAACAATGTCAGCCATTTGTCACGGGTTTGTACAGGTAAATAAAATTTTCTTCTTTATTTTTTAAATTTAATAAAAAAAACTTTTTAATGTAAATTTTAAGATAAAATGTCCTTAATTTTTTTATGACAAAATAATTATTATAAAAAGTTTAAATGGATGATAATTGAACTAAAAAAAACGTGTAAAAATTTGTGACATTACAGAACGCTTGGCGAAGAGACATTTGCTCTAATTGCTTCCGTCTACGTGAGGAACACTCAGAATTGAATTTGTACAGTGGTCATTATCAACAAAACGGAGGAAAGTCAAGTAATCAAAATAATAGTCATTCAATTTCAATTCTTGTAAAGGACAGTAGTATGAACGGAGTTAAGTCCTCAAGTGGTCGGTATCAGTCCCCCACCACGGGCATACCCAGAGTCAGTTCCATGAATAAGTATACAACGAGTAGTCGTTCAAATAATAATCATCACAACAACAACACAAGTAGTAGTTTACATTCAGATCATTTAAAAGGAGGAAATAAAAGTGTTGGAAATGGTCACAACGAGTCAACTTTAAACTCTTCAGACGTCATCCGGGTGGGTCTTAGCAATGGTAAAAAATGTGTGGCACATCCGTTGAAAGGTGATAAGGAGATACATTCTAATCGGAATGTAAACAACTCACTAAATGGAACATCTCCTCCCTCCTCCACTATCAATGGAGGGTCGACAACCAAACACTCCAGTACTCCTTCTCCTCATTATACTAACAATCATCAAAGCAATGCAAACAACTCGAGTCATTCTGTCACAAATGAAAATATGACAAACGGCAACACCAAACGAACCAATGCTACGTCTAGTGCTCCTAGTTCAGTCCCATCCCAGACAAAGACTCATTCACAACCCCCTCGTACTACTACAACTACTACTCCCCAACATAAAAGTTGGAGTTCAACTCAATCCAATGGAAAAAATTCTACCTTAACCAACACCACTGGTCCAGTCACCAAAATGGATGGACACAATACCATGGACAATATTAAAAGTGTTGTTAATCGTCCCCTCCAATCTTCTAAAATTGATCAACCTGATTGTGATCCCAGTGATTCTTTCAATAAAAGTCCACTGACTAATGGAAATGTGACTAAGCGTTATAAAGGAATTTTGAAGGCTATGGATAGCAAAAAACGAAAATTATCTGTCAAATTTCCTGAAGAGGTAAAAAACAAATTTTCTTTTAAAATTATTTTTCTTTTTATTTTACAATTTTATTTTTTCAATACTATCGTCATTCCCCTCTTTAATGTATCTAGTTTTTGAACAATTAATTTTATTAGACATTTAAAAAACAGTTATGTCCAAAATAATGGCCTATTCTCTTCATTTTAAAAACTAAACTCAGTAAAGCTCAGTATAAATATTATGTGTGAGTCATAAAATGACAACAAATATACTAACATTTCATTTATATCCCAAAATATGTACATTCACACTACAGTCGTCACCCGTATAGTTAAGCTTTCCTCTTTTAAAGTCAATCTCTTCCTTTAGAGAGTCCTGTCACTGATGTGTCAATGAGTCACTCGAGTAAAGAATATATTTTTTCACATACATTAAATGCGCCTCAGGTGTGCCGAACTGAATTTCTAAAAAAAAAATATTCTGGAGTAGACACAAAATTCAAGGATTTATTTTTCAACTTTTAACCTCCAAGGATTTAAGTCCTTTTAATGGAACAGAAAATAATTTGTTTATATGAGTACATGAACCGTGGGCACAATTCACAAAGTAGGAACAAGAGTCTTATCGTTTATACAAATGTTACTAATCCATGGCCTTTTTTGATGTCTCGTTGTCTTATCTCTTTAAATATAATTTCCATAAGCCAAGGAGCAGAGAGAGAGACACACATAAAGTTTTATGTATGGGGATAAGCATTTTTTTAGTTGGATGAGTTATACAACATAAAAAGAATTTCAAGGAAAATAATACATGTACTGTAGTTAGTTGTTAGTGTATCAAACTATTTCCGTTTAGTCAGTAGAGCAGTAGGAGATTTTTTCTTGTGTGTTCACACACAAAAGCTTTATACATGGATAAATACCATCTGTTTAAATTATTTAATAATTGCAGCCTTTAACTGAGTTTTGTACACATGTACACAGTCTTTGATTAAGTTATATTTAGTAGTAGCAACGTCAGCATTTAATTTGCACATGGAATTTATTTTAGCATAATAGAGGACTACGAGTAATGCAGAAAAAATTGTATACAAATTATCAAAACAATTTTTAAATGATTCATACAAATATCACTAGTTAAAAAAAATAATTGAGATATTACATTACAAGTTTAGGCTAAATTTAAAAGGGGGTTCAAAGAGTAAAAAATGCAATTATTATTTTTACATTATTTAATCAAGTCTATAAAAAGACCCTTAGGGGAAGGATGAAGACTGTACTTTATATGTAATTATAATGGGACTAGAAATAAAGTAATAATTTTTGTAACTAGTCAGTGAAATTAATTGCAACATGAAAAAAAATTGGTAGAAACTAATGCAAAAATGATTAAAGTTATTAGCAAAGTTAAAAATGAAAATAGAGATATAGAGCAAAAAAAACTACTTATTGTTAGCTATGTTTGATGAATGTCTACATGTTTTTTTCAACAAAAAAAAATAATGGTCATAGTTGGCCTCCTGGTACTGCTCTAAGACTTGGGTGTGTTCCCTGTACAATGTAGAGAGAGAGAGACTGGATGGACTGTTGAAATTACCTTTGTTGGATTTTTACGATTTTGAACTTTTTTTTTAAAGAGTCAGAAATAAAAGTCAGAGCTAAGATTATAACATAATATATGATTACATGTGTTTTTCTTAAGGAGATTGGATAACAGGGTGTAGTCCTACTTTGTAACTTTAGATCTTGTTCATAGTTCATGTAACTCTCTGTTGTGTGTGTGTGTAGGAAAGACAGACATAGGATTTGCATGATTATCCTCTCATGTCTCCCATTTTTCCTACATTCCTCCTCAATGTATGTGGTGTGCTAAGGTGGTGAGTAGTGGTCATTCCATTAGGATTTAGTGTAGCCAAATATTATTCGTATCATTCACTCAATGACTAACTTCTAACTCTAACATGCATCTCTAATGGATGAGTATCACCAACTCACCTCTTTTGCATAGAAAAAAAAAGAATTTGAGTTTTAATGCGTAGACGGCAAATATGTCGTATAGTCGTAAATAAAATAAAGTTGGTTTCGAGATAAAAGAATAAAATTTGCATTCACAATTCATCAAAGAAAAAAAATCAAGTGTACGCAGATGGACCATCTTTTGATTGTTTTTTTAATATTAAATACAGTTGTTCTATCAATTTAATATACGTAGTACAGTCTCATACATTTTTTTGATGACGATCATCAACAAGGAAGTGTTAAAACTATGTAATGTGCGTTTAATATATTCCATATGTTCCATCTTTATCATTGTTTTAGTCCAGCATCAAATTTTATAGACAAGATTTATTATTACAGTCAACAAGGTGATGATGGAGAGAGAAATTGATGAAATAAATAAATGTAGATCTCTTTGATATTAAATAAGTGGAGCTCATCTTGTTTGTTTTTATTAGTTTGGTAGCTCTTTTATTTTATTGTTTTTCTTCTTCATCATTCATCTACCGCTACGTAGTAAATATGTAATTAACCCATTTAATAATTCTAATGGATTTTACCTTTTGTAGTCTATTGACGAATCAAAATGATTGGCAAATTTTTATCAATTTTTAGTCATACTTTTAAACAAAATATTTTAACTATGTTGTCAAACAAGTTACAATTTTTTGTAAATAGTTTTAATTTGTCATAATTAAAATACTTAACGACCTTGTCTGAGAAATTATTGAGTTGTCCAAATTTTGCTTAAAGGACAATAAAATAATTATAATAATTCTCAACTTAATTTATTTCTAATCATAATGTTCTGGTTTACAAATAGTAAAATAGGAATACACAAAGATGGTTGACATGAAGAGAGTAAACTTATTTAGAATTTAATTTATTGTTATGCTAGGTAGGTGTGGACTCACAATTAGTTAATTTTTTTTGGAACACGTGGAGCCAGTTTTTATCAAAAAGTTTTATGTATCTTAACACCCCTGTAGGCCACTAAAGTGATTTTTATACCATAAAAAGAGTACCCCATGTGTAGAATCTTATGGCCAAAAGACACATAAATCATAATTTGATACGTGTATTGTCTACATGTACGATTTAATATAAAGATTATAATAACAAGAAATGGAAATAATAAAAAAATTTGTTTTTGTATTTTAACAGGTTTGTAAAGTGATTGGATATGGTGGGATTGATGAAGAATGTGTAGAGGAAGATGATGAAGAAGTTCCAGATCCCCAAGACTCGGTGTCAATAGCCGAATTAATGGCGACAAATTCAACGACAAATGAGGAGAAGGAAATAAATCGACAGACTGTCAAAAATACAAATTTTAATTCAATTAAAACCAATCTACTTGGATATGCTCCTATTATCCCCATTATCGGTAATAATAAATCTTTAAATTGTTAATTTTTCTTAAATTTTAATTTCTTAAATAATAGAAAAATAGGTCTTGTTCTTAAGAATAAAATTATGAATGGTTTGTCTGATTCACTAGTTGGATGTACGGGTGGAAAGTCAATGGAAAGTTCATCAAAGCCATTGGTCAGTATAGGAACATTTGAGGCTCGTAAAGAACCGTTAAAAATACGAAAAAGTGAAGATTTTGTGGTTGGGGGTGAAGACAAGGAAGTCGTGGGGAAGGGGCCTAAAATGACTGGTAATAATAATACTGGTAATAGTCAAGTGACGAAAACAAGCAGTACTCTGCCTCCTGCTGTTGAAAGTAAAGTGACCAAGTTACAGGGCATTCCTGGTGATAATGTTGTGGTCAATGTGAAGAACACAAATACCACAACTACGACGACTCCAAAAGGACGTCAGTCTAGTGGTGGTGGGAATGACGTGAAAATTAACGGAAAGGACATTGTAGAACAAACTAATGGCATTTCAACGATTCAAGTAAACCCGGAAAAATCTGCCATTAAACTCAATCCTGTCATCACCACCTCCACGTCATTGACGACGACTGCCCCAAGTCAAGTAGAGAGACCAAAACCGAAACCCATTTTAAAGAACAATTCCCTTCAAAACAATGGAGGGGACACAGGGAGGAGTGAGAATAATAAAAATTGTGACAAGCCAGAGAATGCTTTGAGTAACTTAATCATTCTCAATGGTGGTAATATAACGACGACTAAACGGACATCCTTCCTACAGGAAATCATTTCAACAGAACCAGTTACTGTGTTGACGAGTCCAACAGAGATGAGTAAGAATAGTGACAATCATCTTAGAACTTCTAAGATAACTCCCGTGAATGAAATCACTTCATTAAATTTGGATGGAGATTCATTAGAAACCATACAAAATTCACAAGTTCCTAAAGCCAACATCAAAATTAATCCAAAATTAAATCATTTGAAGAGTTATGAATTTGAAGACAATGCCAGTGAATTTGATGATAGTTTAGAAGACTCTGGACTTGACATTGGTGGACATGATAAATCTACAACAAGAGTTGAGAATTCAGAGTCTGATGATAATGACACTGAAAAATTTGGTTCTAGTTCAGACTCTGGGAATGAAAATGACTACAATGAGAGAATTGTTGTTCCAAAAGGAGGTCTCTACATTTCTGTGGATGATGATGGTAAAATTACTCGTGAGGACTCGACTAAACCAAAACTTAGTCCTGATTCTGTTCTATTCTCATCAGCATCCTCTGGATCATCCGAGTCAATTCCAGAGTGTGTCAATCGACATGTCATTTCTTCATCTCCAGTCAAAAGAACGGCCCCTCTTCCACCTCCAGTACCAGTGTCACAATCAATTCAACAAATTCCAGACTATCAAAGTGGTCATGTGACTCATGAAAGTGATCAAAATGATGTTTATGACGATGTTGGAACTTACCAACAAAGTCGACGAGTGGAACCGGAAGAAGAAGATCAAGAGGAAGAAAGTATTTATGATGATTGTACTACAGCTACTCCATCCAATGGAAAATCTGTGACTGGAAGCTATGACTTCACCAATGGAACTCGTACCAGTTTAGACACAGACGAAATTGATAAAATTCCATTGAGACCCAGTGACGGAATTGAATTTATTGGGATTCGTAAAATTGACTCGGAGACTCATTTGAATACAAGCATCCCAAGTAAACCGAGATCACCTTCACCAGAGAATGCCAAAAGATCATCATCTGTGAGTCCAAAGGCGAGGAGAAAAGTTAATCAATTTTTCAGTACTATTGGTAAAAAAGCTGGAGCTGCTTTTAGTAGCCATAATCCATTGAGTGGGAGTAGTGGCTCTGGATTTTTGAGAAATAAATCACCATCCCCCATCACCACAAATTCTTCTGTGACTGGCTATAAAAGATCATTAAGTCAAGATGAAGTTAGCATGACGAGAACACAAGAAATTTATGCTACGATTACACCAACCAGTCTCAAGTTTAAAGGGTTGGCTCCAGTCCTTCAAAAATTGTCTCGAATGGACATGGACAGTGCAGGGAAGGAGGAGAATCCAAAGGAGAAAATGTTTAAAAAACATAAAATTTTACCATCCATTAGAAACTTTTTACGAATGGGGAGTAAAAATGGTGAGATGAGTGGTGGTGATAAATCATATGATTTTAAGACTGAATTAAAACATTCCGATACAAATCTCAATGGAGATTCTTCATCCTCCATTTGTGCTTCCTCTGAGTCATCCTCTAATCCACCGTCACTAGATGATACAATTAGTGACAAAAGTCGTAGTAGTACTTTAACTAATAGTACAGTTAATTCTACTACTACGTCAGTTAAGCCAGTGATAGCAGCCAGACCCATTGCACCTCTTGGACGACCTCCTCCACCACCCCCTCGAGTTCATTCCCTTGACTTACTCAATAAAGTTGGGGTCACCAGTTCTGGAACTGGGAGTGTACCAGTAAAACCAGCCAGACCACCTCCTCCTGTTAGGTCAAATAGAATTGCTCCAAGTTTTGTCTCTGTTTTTGCTGCCCAAGAAGATGAGTCACTACCACGTGACTTTTCAGATAAAGTTGGAACTGGACCACCAAATAAACCAAAAAGGAAGGCAAGTATGAATTGTCATACTCCTGGTAATTCAATTGGGACACGTAATGATGAGGATTCAAGTATGGACAGTAATGTCATCAATTTGAAATTTGAACTTGAAACGCTCAAACTTATTGCGAGTCATAGTCAAGTCCCAGTAAGTTTAATTTAATTATTTTCTTCATCAAAGAATATTGATAAATTTAAAGATAGTGTATTTAAAGTTTCTTTTTTTCCAATTTGTTTACTCTAGAAAAAGATAAAAAGGAAGTCGTCTTACTTGGTAAAATTCAGTGCATCTCCAATTAGATGGTCTCAATTCTACGTGTCATCAGTGGAGCCAATGGCCCAAGGAGATCGATTTGCCTTTTACTCTGCTTTGTGGGAAGATGAACCATGTGTGCTATTGCTTCAGGAACCTTCAGATGAATTTCCTTTGTTGCAGTTTAAGGTACACCAATCTGCATAATTTATCAGTGACTCTACATATGTACATTTTTTAAGAAATTGGATCACTATTTATTTATCACGTACTAAAGGCAAACGTAAAATTAAAGTAATTTTGTCTCATTAATGTTTAACAGTGCGTGGAAATCTCAGCAAAATTTGACGACTTTGTGCCCATGGCACTCGTGCCTTGGAGTGCTTCTGAGTATGCAGAGGATTGTACAGATATTAAAGGTAATTGTCAAATTATTATTGAAAAATGTAAATAATGAGGAAAAAGAGTAAATTTAATTAAATATTAATTTATTTTCAAAAAATTCCAGTGTCAATATCCGTCCTTCCATCTTGTACAATTCAGAGAATGTCAAATTATATAAATTCAAGAAGTTACTCTTCACTGCAAAAATATTTTGCCCTCTTGCTATCCTTAGACTATTGGGGAATGGAGGAGATGAATGATTTGCTGGTATTTCAAGGTGGTTCACCAGATGAAGAGACAGCGGAAGACTCAGAATTGGTCTACGTTGTTCCAATTACTCACAATAAATCCAAACGACCACCATCATACACTCAACTCTCCTCAAATTTTGAGATATCCATTAAACAATTATTACTTCGACCCCACATTTTGAGTGAAGATGATCGTCAAGCTTTATTCAGACTCATTTCAGGGACGAACAAAGAAGTTCAAGCCCAACTTAAATTATTTTTACAAGCAAAATTATTCAGTCAAAAAATAAAAACAGAGGATTTAGAAAAATTAAGGAGAAACAAGTCAGAACATGTATTTTACCAAAAATGGATGGAGAAGGAGAGAGCTCTTGCTATGCATGAAGCCATTGAACGAACTTTAAGAAATGAACCCATTACTCCTCTCAAAAAAACATTTGTTGAACTTTTACTAATACCCTCATCAAGTGCCAAAGCAATGATAGAAATGTTATTGGACATCATTAATTAAATACTAATTAAATACAGGAAAATTACATTCGCAAATTTTGGAAGATATTTGTGCTTCAAACAACAAAAAAGTCTAATGAACTATAGAAGATTTTATCTCATCTGTTAAATAATTAATTAATATTACGAAATCATTTATAATCATGTTATCTAATTTACATTTACTCTTTTTTTTGATACCATTTCTGTTGTTATAAACTAATGAATTTTTCTTGAAAGGGAAATTCATTTAAAGTCAACATGTACCAATGTTATTGTTTACAATATGGACTATCATTTTATATATCTGTATATATATATATAAAAGTGAATCGATTATGTATCACCAATCAATAGTAATCAATGATTAGAGACTATGAATTTTTTTTGTAATGTAGAATGTGGATAAAATCCAGAGGTTCTAAAAAATTGATTTAATTTACCATTAGATTTTTTGTCACATTTAATTTAGTTTTCATTTTTGTTTGTACTTTTCTATATGTTGTTTACCTTTTGTTTTTTCTATGTAAGCTCCTGCTGTGTAGAATATTCTAAGAAATTTTGTATAATAATTAATGATTTCATGAACTGATTTTTCTGCACTTTTTTGATGTTAGATCTGTCTAATTGAGCACTAATTAAACTATAATTAATTTTTCCTAAATGATTTTTTATATTGTAATTATAGTTTTGCATTCCTACTCTACAAGTGAATAATTTTCTATTTCTAGAATGATGGATTTTGTAATTGTTTCAAAATTCAAAATATAATCCTGGTGATGATGATACAGTAGTCTTCAATGCAAAAGAGTTGGACTTGTTAATCATAATTAATTGTAATACTTTATATGACATATATAACTATTTTTCTGCTCGTCGCATTAACTCGAAATATTTAGAGAGATGAATTTAAAAAAAAAAATATATAAAAAATATCTATGACATAGAATAGATTCAGAATCTTATACACTTAAAAAATAATATAATTATGTAATATCAACTCACTCGAAATTTGTCTTAAAAATTCGTTTGAGGTTGTATGACAAAAGGGAAAGTTAATTGTTGAATCAACAATCATTTTTATGATGAGTTAAAATAATTAATATGTTTACGATATGCGATATAATAATATTATAGAAATGTAACGACTGAATATATTCATGATTTACATGTTATGATGGCTAAATAATCCAAAAAACGGAAGAATGGATGAAATAAAATTCGCAAAATGAATTCAAAACATATTAAATTTTTTCAGGTCTATTTCATTTCTGTTTACTCAAAAAATTGAATATATTATGGCTCTTTAATACACACAATCATCATTCCATATTTTCATACTCATACCAGATTTCTTACATTAGCTAGCTAAGATTTAAAACTTTTTTTTTATTTAGGACTGCATCAGATTCAAAAAACATTATTTTCTTGCCATTTTTTAAAATTACACTGCTTTGTTTTTTTTTGAAATATTTCATCAAGTTAACTACAGTACACATCATGTATATTATACAGACATCATGACTCATGTATTTAGGGCGGAGGAAGAATTTATAAATATTTTTCTTTCAATTCAGATATTCAGAATTCATATTTTTAGGTATAGAGTACGGTCAAAATATACCAGCCACAAACTTTGTATATGTGCCTGTGGGTTGTTTTTTTTATTTATTTATATTTTAATTATCTCTATAATTAATATCCTACTACTAATCTTATCATTGTTTCAACTTTCCTTTTTCTTTGCTAAATATGACTATTAGTATATATATATATGTATATATATGATTCACTGGATTCGTTGAAGTTCACGAATGGTGAGTATGTAGCTTTCTCTTGTGACTGAAGAAGAGTAGAATATTTATTTTATTTAGTAGTTTAATTAGTTACCTAATTTAATATGAATCATATTTTTTTAATCCAAATGGGACCAGGTTTAAGCGACAACGAGGCACATTTATATATATTTATGGTTTAAATATTTTTTTAGCTACTTGTTTTTTCTTTATACTTCACTCATGCCATTTATTTTATAGTCTCCTCTCCTAAATATAATTTATCTTTTATATAACTTTCAGTAATTAATAAGATTTGCTTATAATTTAATGAATTACAAAATACTTTTAGTCTATTATCTTGTCAAGTGTTAATGTAGTTGTCCATGCACATTTGTGTGTGTGTATTAAATATTTAGCTTCAACTTTTTAAAATCTTTTTCTCCTTCTTCGTCAAAATTTTCAACGGGCACATTCCACAATACATCAACACACTGAGCTTCAACATGATGCTTGTTAAGTTCTATTAATTTAATTTAGTTTTCTATATTTAGTCTAAAACAAATGGTATTTAAACTAAATTAAAAATTTCCATACTTTTGTTACTCATCTTATCTCTTACACTTTTTGACAATCATACAATATTTTCTATAAATTTTTTACAACTTAATTAATTTTTAAATACAATTTAAGTTCAGTCCCCTATTTTTTATTTCTTCTTGTCAAAGCACTCAACTCCTCCCTTTTCTCTTGTTCTTTCACCAACAATAATAATAATTTAGTCACAAATAATGCACTTAACACAAGGGATAATTAAAATCTACCAGTATTTAATTTATAATTTAAGTTATAATATCATTAAAAATTTTCAACACAGTATTTTGCCTTTCTTTTTTTTACATTACATAATAATGACTTTCATTTCCACATAATACTATGAGGTTATTTAGTTAAAGCCGAGCATTGGTTAATTATTATTTTTCATACATTAACCTTTCATTTTCAACACAGTGACATGACTAATTTTAATTAAAAATCATATCATTTTTTTCATGAGATTCTCAATCAAGAGTAACATTCAAAGATTCATACGAATAAATAAAAAAAACAACAAACCTACTAAACTTGTTAAATTACAATTAAAAATGTTGCACGCATCACATTAAATTGTGGAAGATGTTGTCAACATTCCTGAGCGAAAAATAAAAAACAAGGGCTGGAAGTGATTTCTATTTAACTAAGTTTGTTTTGAATTAAACAAAAAAACAAAAGGGTTGTAGGTAAAATGAAAATTAAATAGTACAAAATAATTAACTAAGATAACATAATACAGATAAATTGACATACCTTGATCTTTGGCTTTTACCATAAATTTTTTGTGTTTTTTGCTTATACTTATATATCATACAGGTAGTCTGAAAAGACAATTGTAATTGTACAAAGTTTTGTACAAGGAAACGACTCCCTGAGTGAACATATTTCTGGACATTTTTTCCCCTCATTTGTTCCCATGTCATGTACATACTTGACAAAAGGAAATATTTCCACTCAGGGGAAAGTTTCTTGAAAACTTTCTACATTTTTCTGAATGTCGTCTATCATATGTGTACCATTTAAATTTAATTCTTATTTAATTGTAGGTATAATGTACTTGTCGTATGATACACTTACTGAGATGACTTAAATATTTTTTTTAAATGTCTTAAAATGTGTGTACTCAACAAGGAATGTTTGTGAATTATCCTCTGTGGTCATCCTGATCTCACTCGGCACACATTTCATTTCTAGTGTCTGTACTCAACTAAACTTTTCAGCTAAATTGTTCCTTTTTTTAATTAGTATTAAGGTATTTATCTATATGCATGTAATTAATTGGTTGTGGTGAAGTTTGACTGGAGTTGGAGCAGACAAAAAAATTTAAGAACCAAAGTGTTGCCTAAATAACAATTAATAATTATTACTTTTTTTAGATACTCCTAACTAATTACTTTAATGCACTAAAATTTCAATGAAAAGAGAAATTGTGACGATAGGAATGAAACTGGATTGGAGTACAGAAGCAGCAATTGGGCTTGAAGATGACACGGTGACGTCCTCAGGTTTCATTAGGACTGTGTCTATTACCTGAAATTGAAAGAATAATTAAAATTAATTAAGCAAGAGTCGACAATATTCTAGAAATATGAAAATACAAATTTTTATTTTTTTTTACATGAATGACGCCATTGGTGCAATTAATATTCGGACGAATTACCTGTTAAAGATAAAAAATTAAATTAATTAATTGCCTTGCATAAATTTTAATTTAAGAAAAGAATTTTAATTTGTACATACTTTGGCCCACTGATAGTTCCAGTACACCATGTAGTCGAAATTATCATTTGGCCTTTGGTTTGGATACGGCTCTAAATTGGCAAAGTTAATCACAATTAATTAATTAAATAGAACCCAAGAGGAATATTCCCAAGTCTCAAAATAAATTCAAAAATTTGTTGTATTTCCAGAAATCACTTACTTGTTAAATATTTTGAATCTGAATTACTTTCAGTTTTATATTTGACGTCCAGGTCCCCAGCAATGGTTGGGATACGTTTTCCAGTTCTTTAAATATAATTTAATTGAAATTATTTTTGAAAAATACATTTCAAGTTTTAACAAATGTTAAAATAATTAATTAAAGTATTACCTTGTCAATTCATGTAAATCCTCAATTGTCAAGACCTGATTGACCAGAATATGTCGTCGCATGATGACTCCAACATGATAACCAAAGTTACCCGACTCTAGCTTCTTGTACTCTGACGGAGCTCGGAACCAAACTAGAAATTAAAACAAATGAATTTACAATAAATTAAAGTTCAAGACTTTTTACTTACATTTATACCTAATCGATGGTCAATCCTTTGAGATAAGTTCCAAATAAATAAATGTTACTTACTATTTTTCCAGGCTTCATTACTCGGAGCAAAAATGGTGAATCGTGTATTGGGATCCTTGAATCGTTCATTGAATCCATCCTGAGAGGTCATTTTGAAGGTCTCCCTGTACACAAAATTAAACTATTAATACTCTCAACTTTTTCTTTACTATTTCAACACAATTTTATGACAAAACGTACTTTAACATGGGATCCGTTCGAATTTTGTCATAAACACTCAAGTCCGCAAATCCAAGAACTTTGTTGATGAGCTGTATAAATAATAAATGATAATTTTAGTAGAAAATTGACATGCAGTAGAATGATAAATATGTAAAAAATAAAAATACATACATGGATAACACCATCAGTAGCAGCAATATCCGGTTTAGTAATGGTCGCATTGACTCCACCACCCTCCACGTAAAATGTTCTGGAGTCTCCATTATCAACCATGTTGAAGAAAAGTTTCTTTCCATAAGCCAGAGTTCCGACCTGATAATTCTCAGACTAGAATCCCAGTCCAACCAATTTCCAAAGAGTTAGTAACCGCCCCAAAGCTCACCAAAAGCAATTTAAATTATAAAATCGTAATCTACGCAAGCTATTAGTCAAGTTATTTATTGTCTACCAAAGAAAAACTAACTAATTATAAATACAAGAGAAAAGCCAACAAAAAGATTAACCATATTGACAAGAATTATAATCAATTGAAAGCAGAAATGCGCTCACAAATTAAAAAAACTGATTAATTACTGATTACTATTTAACAGGTATTTAAAATACATGTGTGTAACTAAAAAAATAGCTAATGCAATGCGATCAATAATAATTGGGTTCAGTATTTAATTAATCTTTAAAATATTTATGATACCGTATCATTTGGCAATGTAAAAATACAATTCACGTCCTCTGAGAAAGAATCAGTCTTGTACTTACTATTCACTGGATAATATTTTTGTGTATTAAAAAAATTCCTTTGAATAATATTTGAGGAATGAGAAAAAAAACATTTAATTTAATTATCATGCTACCTAAATAATGTAATATTTTTTAAAAAAAATTAATTTGAAAAGACAACAAAGGTGAACACCTTTGTTGGCATAATACATGCATCAAGGTGAGAGAGAACGTGATCAGTTTCAAATTGTGCTGGCATAGGCTTACCACTCTGTCATGGCAAGTGTAGTAGCCTCTGCTTAAATTGATTTAGAGATTCCAAAATATTTAAAAAAAGGGAGAAAAAAACGGCTTCTGAAAGAATGGGTAGGTTAGATGTATGATGAAAAATAATGACCACCTAAGAAGCATGTAATGAATGATGAAGCGGAAAAAAGGGACGAGATGATAAAACTGATAAGTCAACCCCTTTATAAATATGTACAAGGCGTTATGTATTTTGTACATAATTCTTACTCTACAACAAAACTTGCAGTGCGGTGCAAAGCTCCTATGTGTTACATTTTGTATCTCAACAATGATTTACACTGATACAGCTAAAGGTAGAAAGATATAATGGTACCCAATATCAACTAACCAAACCCACTACTATTATTTATGACGAAGGTACAGGATACAACACTACCAAATCTAACTTGACACTTTAAATCCTAATTATTCTACTAAATCATATAATTATAATATACACACTATAAACTACTTTTTCAAAAAAAAAACTTACATCGTTGTGATGTTGTTGAGTAATATTATCTGACGTGAGGACGCCGGGAACAATGTGAACTGAAAACATGGAAAAATAGAAGAATAACAAGATTAGACAATTTATGACTTTTTTTTCTTCAAAAGAAAATAAATGTGTGCTAAGTAACTAGAATACTTAATGTTATTCAAAAAAACTTACGCTTTAAGATCTCCTGTAATTTCGTTGAATTCATCCTTTCTAGATTTGTTTTGGCTTCTAACATTGCCTGGTAAAGAAATAGAAAAAAATGATTTTATTTTATTTGACTCGTAATAATTATGAGTGTATAATTATCATACACTTTAAACATCTTACATTACAAATGTTTAATCCAGTTAATTATAGGATATCAATTATCACTCGTAAATTTCAAAAGTTCCCTCTTCTTGTACAAGCATTTATCATTTTTAGAACTGATAATTAAAGATAATTATTTAGAAATAATGTTTTTACCTCATTTGTTGGAACAAAGACAGTTATGCCACGTTCATCTCGTTGTCCAATTCTCTCAAAAATGTCTCGGCCCATATTTTTTAAAGTATTGACAAATTCTTGTGTGAGTCCTCCATTTTGTTTTGCATCCTGTCAAGGTCGCGAGTGACATGACATACAACAAAAGTATATTAATTTGTATTCCAACTCGTATCCATTTTATTGTATTAAATTAGTATTATTATTAAGTGAAAGACGAAGGAGGGGATAGCTTGTAAATTAAGTCAATAAATTCATGTTTTTTTATCATCAATAGAATTTTGTATAATCAATAATCCAAGATTTGTTATACAATGTCAATTTTTATTGTTTGTGTATTTTTTTTTAAAAAGAAATAATTTATTAAATTCCTTATTGACTTAACTTTTGAGCAACATCTAAGGAGTCTACTGAACTAGACATCCTCTAACCTAAGCACGGGTTAGATAAATTGTAATTTGAAAAGGCAAAGGGACAACGATTACGCTTGTTTGATCATGCATTTTGCGTCACAATTTCATTCTGTGATCCTCATTTTTTTTCCTAATTTCTAAATGCATGTTCAATTTCAAAAATTAACAACTTGACTTTTCACGTGTGGGGGTACGCAGTGACATTGACAATTTTGTGTGTGTGTACTTTTTTTTAAACGAGATTCTACGCTAAATTGACTTTTGTTATTATCACACACAGAAAAACTAAACAAAAATTAAATTTTACACAAAAAACTCTTTTTTATGAGATTGAAATCTTCGTTTGTATGTATTTTGTTTCACTTCATATTTGACACAATTAAAGAATGCAAAAAAATGTGTGAGAAGAGAGAAAAGCGACAATTTTGGCTGTACAAAGTACAAAGATTTCAAAAATTTTAGCAAAAAGAGAGTGATGAGTGATGGAAATTTTAAAAATGATTTTTATGCGTGAAATTTCTATTTAAAAAACTTTCTTTTTCAGAAAAAAATTGTGATCTAAGCCAGTGATTACTTTATTCAGTTAAAAAAAGGGGGCTCTATTAAGTGGCTTTTGTGATATTTGCAAAAATGTTTTTTTTGGTGATTTAACTAGCTACGCTACTGCTCTGACACTATTTTGTGTGTAAAAGTGAACAAATTACTAATTAAATTTTTTAAAAAGAGTGCTGAATTGCAGCAAAAAAAAGGAAAAAAGTTTTTGATAAATAATTTTTTGTCATCTAAAATCTAAAAACAATTGCTGCTTGGCTACATCTAAAGCTACGAACAATCAAGACCTTATTAAGAAAATGGCTTTTTTCTTAAGGCCTACCTTTTCCGAATTAGAAAAGGTCTGCCCAATTTAAAGAAGAAGAACATGCAAGAAAAAGAAACCAAATATCAGCGGACCAATCCCCATTATTTAATCCATCATTAATCCAGATAATTATAGATGAATGCCAAATAGAAGAAAAAAGTTTGTATAATATAATTTTGTCTCGTCAATGCTTTTTTTTACCCAAATTTTCTCTCACTCTCTCAAAATAAAATCAGATTTTTTTTTGTTAGAAAAAAATATTAATTTGAAATAAAATCTGATTGATGTTTAATATCCAGAATTTAGACTACTAAATATTATTGAAAAATCATCTTACCGCGAGAGTTTGGTACACGGTCTCGTCAATCACGACCAATGGCTTACTGCAAAGTTGAAAATTTAATTTTTAAATTGTTATTTACATAAATTTAATACATACAACAATAAAATAATATTTTACCTAATTATATGAACTACGCCATTCTTGACTGGAATATTTGCCTTGATGATCTCTGTTTGGACAATACCCTTTCGATGATTTGCATCAGCAATCTTTGTGTCACTTTGAACAATCCCTAGAGAGATTGCAATTAAAATGTTAATAATAATTACAGCACATAATTATAATTAACTCATTTCAGAAACAACATGAAGAATTTAGTTAAGAGTACTGGTTCAATTCTACCCAAAATCTAGACGTTATCAATTAAATAAATTATTAAAAAAGAAAGACTTGTTTTTACATGTATTCACTCCATCAACAGTACGATTTTCAATGGAAACCAAAACTTTGAGATCAGTGGAGAAAGCTACAGTCTGTAAATCATCTCCAGGCACAGCCAATCTTGTGAAGATTACTTTATTGGGTATAATATGACCTTCAACAACCTTTGCAGAAATGGCTTGCTTCACACTTGGTTTCTAAATCATCACACACAACCAAAATCCAGTTACAAATATTGTCATCAAAAATAAATGTCACATTACACAACATTCAATTCAATTCTTTATCGTACATAACTAGCATAGTGGAGGGGGGGACAGGGGATGAGAGATAATGGTGGTTAAAATGGGGAAAGTTGAGTGAAATCTCAAATCTTTGAAAGGAGGAGGGGAGAAAGTTGGAGTTTATATAAAAAGTAATTGGATACCTTAAGAGCTTCATCGATGGGGATGAAGAATGTGTGGGTTCCTGCTTTTTGAAAATCATCCATTTTTTGAACTTGAGAAACACGTTGAGCGAAATCTCTGAAAAATATAAGATGACACGTACAGTCCAAACATGAAATGAAATGAGCACGCGTTTGACTCTTGCCAATACAAAAATGTGTCTAGATTTTTTTCAATCTCAAACTTACGCCATTTTTCGATTCCCTGTAATTCCATACTCTCCATGTCGTTCTAGATACATTCGGGCATCCGGATTGTATAAGATTGAAGATCCTGTCAGTGGCAGTGTGGGCTGTACACAATAAACAATTTTTCTTTTTGCCTCCCCATTTAAATAAATATGTACAGGATATTGATTTGATCATTAAATAAATTACCTGAAGAACTCTGTCGATCTTGTACAAGTACTGAGAGTACCCTTCTGCACTACTCGCCCTTAATGGATTCCCCAAAATTTTGGCGTCATTTAAGTACACCTGCGACCCCCTCCTTGTCACCCAGATTGGTGAGTTCCCAGGGAGATCCGACAGAATATTATCATCCAGTTCATTAAGAGTTCTGGCAACATTAGCTGTAAAAAGTAATTATAATGATAATTATTTTTAAATTTTCATCCATCAATAACTAATTATATGCATCCTTTACTCAATAAAATTTAATGACTGTATTATTGACTAATTGTGACAGGTGTTGAATTTAATTAAATCATTCTCTTTTTTGTAACAAATAATTACAAACTCATTTCCTCTTCCACTAATCAATACTAATGAGCTCAGTTTTTTTGAGGTTTAATTATTTATTCCCCTCAAAGTAAATGGTAAGTGACCATTTAATTGTCAATATTATTGATTCATTGATTCATATTTTTCAGAGAATCCAATAATAATTATACAACTGTTGTATTAATAATCATTTTAATTATAGAGTAATGTTATGAAATTAACGAGAGAACATTGGCATTCTTCTTTGTAATTAATTTGTCATTGATGACAAGAAACGTAGGGGCCAAGATTCTTATTATTTAATTGATTGGTTGGGGTAGTAAATTACCTAAATGATAGCGGAGAGTGTAGTTGTCAATTTTTCCTCCTTGATCCAGATAATCCTTGATGGCAGCATTAGTTGGGACGAATAGAGTTACTAATTCTCTGTATGGCACTGAAGCATTTATATATGGGCTTTGACGCACAAGTTGGTTAAACTGTTGAGAAAAAAATATGAAATTAAAATTAATTGATTTATTCTATTAATTAACATCATTATTTATTATTTTGTTCTGTTTATTTTTTTGCAAATATTTTACACAATTTTTCTGGTCACTCATGAGTAAAAATATTGAAAGAAAAATATTTGATGTAATTTATGTACTAAATGAGAGACAGGTCGTAGGATTCAATGAAGAAAAAAAACTTTCTAATTAACTATAAACATGCTCAAACTAAACTTTCTCTTAATCTTTCTCTTTTCTTTTATGTACAACTCGTTGTGTATCCTCATGGGTAGTTTTAGTAAAAGTTTACGGTAGAAAAAACATTATCCACATGTTCCCCTCCAAAAAAAAAGTTGCAACGGAAAAAAGATTCTGGTAAAATAAAAATCCGTTCTCCCTCTCTCTTGGTTTGCCAATTTTCTTTACTTTTTTTCATACACTACAAAATGTTCTGTTCCTTTAGGTCAAATTCCCATCAAAAGTTTTTTGTGTGAGACATGTGGAACTTTTTCCACTCAATAAAAAGGGACATGTGTAGGTCCTCATTTTTTATGTACAGTATAAAGGTAAAAAAATAAGTTTGAGCCCTTGTGCAATTTACGTGGAATTTTGTCATTGGTTGAGAAAATATAAAAAAAAATGTTTTTTATACTGTCTTCATTTAACTGTATTTAAATTTATTTTTTTGCGCTAGTCTAACATAAAGACCCCAGGACAGACACAAAAAAGGAGAATTAATTGACCAGGTGCCCCCAGATTTTTATTTGGAGGATCAGTCGAAATAAGACTAGAGAGTAGAGAGATAAAAAGGTTTAGAAAAAAAATTGTTGTGTAATTGTATAGAATAAAGAGATAAAAGATCAAGTGAGTGTGGTTGGGAGAGAAAAGGATGCTATTTAAATATTATTTGTGTTCCCAAGACTTTTATTTGTCTGTATTCGCATTCATGATTTTTGTTCTTTAGAAAATGGCACAGAAAATGAATGAAATATTTTAAAAATTTACATAAACATTGTAAATGTGGTTTTATTTATTTGACACGTAACATGAGAAAAATGAGACTTTTTATGTCAATGAAGATCGAAAAAAAGAAATCTTTTGGTCAATGTCAATCAAAAGGGCAATTTTTAAAAATGGAAAGTCGTAAAAATTACCAAAGGACAAGGTTTCACACGTTTCAGTCATTGGGACTGTAGTCCTGTAGTGGATGGAGTTTGAGTAATGATTAAAATTGATTTTGAATGGGGATACCAAACCACAATGTTTTTACAACTGATATTACTTACGTATAATTTAAATTATTTAAAATTCCTTCCTCCCCTCTGTCTCTTCCCATTTCAGACAAATAAAAGGAGCCAAAATGAATATCAGACAAAAAAATTTTCCAAGGAGACGAGACGACAGACATGAGAGATAATGGAAAGACTTGTAATAATTTACTTGTAAAATACAAGTCATATCGTATAAGGGACAGGAGGCAGTGCCAGGAGGAAAAAGTGCGTTTTGTAACGGGGGGACATTTGCGTGACGAGAGAGAGACCGATGGATAGCTTTGTAATATTTAATGGTTAGAATTTCCATACCCAATGAGTTTCTGTTTGGTCATGAAATTCAATTTACAATTATTTACTCTACCCCTAAACTAACCTTGGCCACTGGAGAGTCAACTTTTTTTTTGATAGACTGAATCATTATTAATAAAGCAACCCATCTGTCAATCTAAATTGCACAAAGAGAGAGAGAGAGAGAGGAAGAAGAAAAAATGTCGGTGGATGATGGTGGACTTAAATGGTAATTTATCATCCTTTTCTCTCTCTTCATCTTGACTAATGTAAATTATATTACATATTATGGGGACATGATCATATATACCAATCATAAAAAAGTTAATTGACATGAATTCCAATTCTCAATTCTCAACTAGAGAGAGAGCGGCACACACAGAATATGTAACTTTTTTGACCTTCTTTCAAGATCTATAAAATATTTTTTTTACTGTTAATTTTTACACACACATGCATAATACATGATTCGCCAAAAAAAGTCTTTTGTAAAATAAAAAAGTCAGCCTTTTTTTGACTTGTTCCTCTCACAATTTACAATTTCTAAAAAATGAAAAGAGGTACAGATACAAAATGGGAGTCATGAGTTTGAATAGAGAGGGGTAAAAAAATACAAAAGAATTGATGGAAAGAGCAAATCATGAAAATTAAGAATTGGTGATGGTTCATTGCTTTTGCCACGCTCAAAAATTTCATTCTCGACTAAATCCTTGTTTCAATTTCCAGATTCCAGGTGCAGTACGAGTAGCAAATAAGGTGCAAGTTTGTATACGTACACTGTAGCTTCCCCAAAAAATGTTTTGTGGCGTGTACATACACAGTCACTTCAACATAAATTTACAGTGGGTCTCCTCCCATGCATTGCAGAAGTAGAATTTTAGAAAAGAGTAACGAATTTCTGCTAGCTCATTCTCATCATACTAAATAAAACCGTGTGTCCCATAGACTATACAGTCTATATATGAGAGAGAGAGGTATCCGTAAATACACGTAGAATATAAAATTCATTGTATATTTGTAGATCAGTCCATAGTAAAAACCACATAAAATGTTTGTTAAACAAGAGGGCACAGGAAAAAATAATCAAATATCCCTAGTGCTCCTGCTGCATTGCATACTTTTTTTCACAAGTTGTGACCAGTCGCTCTATACAGAGAACATTGTAGTGGAAGTGGACTAGTATAAAAATGTATAATAATATGGATATGGATTGGCAAATTTCACAGTAGGAGTCTATGAAGCCCATAAAGGACAGCAAGATCAATAGTAAAACTATTGATTCTTTCAAAGAACCGTTCCATCGTTGACTGACTCAGAAGAATTAGAAATTTCCTTTCCATACACACTTCACCTACCCTCCCCATTATTATAAGGCTACCATGTTCACATGAATGAATCTTATTTTTACACATACTCCTACCCCGCCCTCCCCCCTCAGAGAAAGCGCTCCCGATTTTTTTTCAAAACTTTTGTAACTTTTGTAGTTTTATGGTGAGAGAAAAAAACCTCGTTTTTATGACTATTTCGGCATGGCAAAAAAAGTGTAGAGAATGAGTTTCAGAGGAGAGAAAGAATGTAAGTTTGTATGGCGTGATGATATTTAATTGAAAAAATAGTTTGGTAATATAATTTAATAGATTATTTACTACTATCATATGACTGCGAGCATGTTGTCTTGCTAATCAAATGAATCGATGGGGAATTTCACATTCTACGCATAGAGAAAGACTTGCGTATATTCAGACAAATTTTAATGAGACAGTAATGCTTCCTCGTGCCTACACACACACACACTAGCAAATTCACAAATTGTCATCATTGATGGTTTGTTAAATGGTGCACTACTCCTACTGTACGCTGTACAAAGAGAGGGAGAGAAGAAAACTGATGATGATGAGTGAATTGAGGATGGAAGTTATGGAGTGTCACTATGGGAGTCAGTGACAGTAATAAATTTTCTGACTCATGCCTCTCTCTCTCATCTCCACACGAAGCACTTATTGCTCTAATACAATCCATTTTCTTATGTAACCTAAACCCTAGAACCTCAAGCCCTTTGGTTGTCTCTATTTGTGTGTTGTGCATACAAATATAGTTTGGGAGCATCTGTATCTCTATTACTCTTTTTTTCCCTTATGAAGATCTTCCGCTCCCGCACATATTTTATAGTGTAAGATCATATATACTGCATAATATGACGGATATGAGGAGAGGAGAGATACACAATAAAAATAAGAAAGGGGATTTTGGGATGAGAGGAAAAAAGGAGGCTCCAAGGCACAAGGAGATGATAGTCATTCCCATCACATTCTCTACTAAAGTCCTTAGCGAGTTATGGACGAGTCCATACAAAGTATTTAATTTATCCTCACATTCAATGTCTCCCACTTTTGTCATCTCTCTCTCTCTCAATGAGGAAATCCATATGCTTCCTTCATAAATAAATAAGCACATACTTGACGGATAGATCACCGGGATGAAAACCCCAAATCTTCTTTTCCCTCCTCCTCTGACTCAATACTTTTAGCCATGACCATAGCCTAGGCATGGTTTTTGTATCGTGAAGGAATTCCTCAAAAAAAGTTTTCTTATTCTTAGATCTTTGTCTCACACTTGTTATCATAATTTTTGTTTCAAAGAGATTGCATTGGCAAGTTTGAGGTCAGAGTTGTGGGTCAAAGATTTCAAAAGTTTTGTGGAACTTCCATTCTTCATCACAATGAAGAGTCTTGAGACTTGAGAAAGTCATGAAAAGTTTTTTGAACAAGTTTTCGTGGAAAGTGAGCCACAGTTGTCATTGTCCATTTTCATTGAAAGTTACACGAGTTATTTTTTGAATAATATTTGAGAGATGGGAGCAAGTTTGGAGGGGGGAGAGAAGAGATGAAAAGAAGAGAAATATTGCATCCATATCCATTGCACCATATTTCACGGTTGATATTTTTACGAGGGCAATGTTGTTTGAAACTGTTGACATTAAAGGACAACACGAATTTACTTTTTTTTCATCCCTCTCTCTCTCTCTTTCTCGTGCTCTTGAAAAATATTATTATTAACAGGCTTGACTTTTCGAGTTTTCTCCTCCCTTTGTTCCACACTTCTAACTCACCTTTTTTTAACAAAAGCAACAAATAAACCTACAAACTTTTTTTCCCTCTCTCTCTCTCTCCTATTGGCAGTACATGTGAGAGTAGAGAGAGATATGGACTATTGTTTTGTCCATACATGTTTACTCATATTGTCACAGTGGGGTATTGTACTTTGTGGTGTGGATGGATTATGTAAGGTCTGTCCCTTTGTCAATACGGAGTATATCATCTCTCTCTCTCTCGGTTTTCGTTTCGGAATCAAAAAGTTGTTTTCCAGTACACAATGACTTGTGTGCCATGTACATAATAAATTTTCCTTGTACAATAAAAGGTTATACACACACAACCATAAATTCAATGTTGAACCCCAAAAAATCAAAGAGAGAAAATTCTCCCTTGTTGCAAATTCAATGCTCTACAAAACAGTTTCGAGCATCTCAACGATTCTATTTACTCTACACAGCAAAGAGAGAGAGGGAATCAAAGTTGATGGAACCACAAATTCAGAGCTATCACCTTGATACATATGTCTACAGAGAGAGAGAGAGACAATCAAGAATAAAAGTTGAAGGTACTTGAGATGGTTGAAAGCCATTCAAGAAAATGGATTGCACATTGCAGTCACACGTGGAGTGAGAGAATAAAGATAAAAATATGGGGAGCATATCATACAATAAAGAAAAACGAGATGACGGAGGGGAGACCGAGAGAGAGACTTTTTGAGCTTGACTTGACAACTTTTTTTTCGGGGGTCGTTTTCAAGTTGCATTCAAAAAACTTTTTTCTTATCCCCAACGCACTTTCATCTATCCGTAAGTAGTGGCATTGGCTGTAGTGGTACGCACGTTAAAGAATGAATAATAGAAAAAATGGCTCATTTTTTTCCATGCATAGTCAAGAAGTATAATAATATGCATAATGTAGTATCTGTATAATAGGATGAAGAGATGAATTCTCCATCTCTCTCTCTTTCTGAGTATTAGAGATTGGAGTTGGAGCTAAACTCCTCTAAACTTTGGTTATTTTTTTTATTTTGTGTACGTTGGGTGCATCCTCAACACAATACAATTTAGAGTACAAAAAAAAGAAATCATCTTATTGTGTATTTTCCATCCTCTATCTCTTATGTTTTCAGACCTTCTTTTCATCTCTTTTTTGTAAAAGAGACATTGTTTGTCATAATAAAATAGTAGAACCAAAAATAATCCGTTTTTTTAGAATGCTTGCATTTTTTCTATCCTTGAATTCTCTCTCTCTCAGACTTTAATAACATTTTTCCTCCTTGTTGATCATATCTTAAATCCTTTTTCTGTGTATAATATCCCCCCTTTTCTTCATCACTTGGTTTAAACTGAAGACTTTTTTTTTATTATGTTACAACTCCAACATTTCTGAGAAACTGGACCGTCTCTCGTCTTTTTCCCCTTCATCGTTGGAGTGAGGCAGTAATACACTTAATAAAGGGAAAAGAAGCTACTTGACATCCATCATGCGTATTCTCCCCTCTCTCTCTCTCTCTCTCTTGACTCGTCTTTCATAAATTCTAATTGGTTCTCCGTGACATTAAATTTAATAATAAATATCACTAAAAAAAGAAAATTTTACGAGCCATGCAAAAACTTTCAAGGTAGTCAAATGAGATCCATCATCATGCGTTCCTTCTTTGAAAAGAAACCAAAAAACTTTTTCTTTTCCTCCAATCGATTTTTTCCCTTTGTTAATTTTGTCTCTCCCCTCTTTGTGTGTGGAATATTGAAAAATTATTTGTCATGGTTTGGCTCTTCCTGGAGAGAGAGAGAAGGTTACTAAAATTAATTTGAGTATTGGTTTACAATTTATTATAATTTTTATCTGTCCGTTTCGGCTACTTTCAAAAAATGTAGAAATTTATTTTGTTGCCAGAATAAAAAAAAATATTTTGATAGTGTTGTAATGTGACCGTTAAAAGTTGCCAAAAAAATTTTTTTTGTGAAGACTTGATACATAAAACTCACACAAAAAAGAAGATGGGAAGGATAAATGTGGGAGACATAAAAATCGATGGAAAACTAATATATATATTTGACGTTTGTCTATACAATCTCTTATATTTTTTTATTATGCAGGCAGGTACATGTATAAAATTGACTGGATTTTGACATGACATTTCCATGGCTTAAAAGCATCCAGTCTCAAAAAAAACGAGGAAGCTTCTATACTGCTCCTGCATCACAGATCATAGTTACAAAGACACTCAAAAAAAGGAAGAAAAGGGAAGGAAGAGGAGAAATCGATCTGGAGAATCATTTTGATTCTGAATAGAAAAAAGAAAAGAAAAGAAAATTTACATGACACAGCCTCAGTCCCTCTTCCTAAAATATTTTTATACTGTAGCTGTAGCTGCGGATGGCATCACTCCCTCCCCAAAAAAGGGGTTATCTGAATAGAGAGACCGAATTTCTCACCTTATTAGAATAAGGGGCTCATATTCCCTGAACAAAAAAGTTATAAAAAGAGAAGGTAAAAGGAAATGAATTTTATGATGATGAAGATGGAACACGTTCGATTCATCATCATTCTCAAATTTAGCCTCATTATCTTTCTTTGTACACACAAACTTAATATCCGTATAATAGATATATACATACAAATCCACTATATCCAATATGAGAAAGCCGGAAGAGAAAGCTAGAGAATTTCTCCCTTTTTTTGTTCTGGTGAAAATTTGTTGGAAAAAGTCAACAATTGTCAAAGAAGCTTTTCTTTCTATTTTTACAGTCGTCTCAATTTACAAGAAAAAGAGGGGGGTGGTACATAATGCAAGGCATCGATTTGCATAATCCACAGAGAACGTACAGAGAGAGAGAGAGAGGTAGACCAAGTTAATAGAATCCTTGAGGAAAAGCAATTTATTTCTATTTCTATCCATTGCACTTGATGAACCCAGACAGAGTGTACGTGCACAAGAGAGGAGGAGGGGAGGGGGGGGGGGTTACGTGTATTCGTAAGATACAAAGAAAAAGGAAATAAATATTGATTCCCCTTGTAAATAGTCGGGGAACTCTCTCTCTCTCTCTCATTGAGAGTCGAGGCACATGGATTTTATCATAAAATAAATTTCTCTATCCCTCTCCTTTAATAACCCCACAAATTAAATTGTAATTGACCTGCTCCACGTCAAAAAAATAGAATTTTTCATAGCCTTTAATTGTAATCAGCCTCACAAAATTATTTGTTGAGACTCCAAGTTTAGTTCACGTTATCCATTTTCTCCCCTCAGAATTACTTAAATTATTCCTTGTAATTGTTCCAAGTATGTTTAGGAAAAGAACTTGATGTGTCTAATGGAGATTAAAGCCATGAAAAAATCCCCCTTCAAACACCTTGAAATGTGTCCATTTCCATTGAGAGACGGAGACTAAGAGTCACGGGGTGGATTAATTGAAAATCTATAGAGATTACAAGGACATAATGTATTGCCCAGTACAATTCAGCCATTTTTTTTGACTTTGTCAAAGGCTACAAGAAAAAAAATGAGATTTGTCGATATCAAAAAAATAAAAAAAATATCCCCGAGAAACCTTCATACGGAAGTAATATAAAGTCATAAAGGCGTCTCTCTCTTTTCTTTTTTCATGTAATTTACCTTGGGGGGTTTAAAAAATGGCTCTTTTTATTAACCACACTTAAAATACATGGTGGAGGGTAGACGGGTAGAGTGTTGAAAACTTTAATGAATTTTTGAGTGGACATGATATACCTTTGGAGAGAGAGAGGGATGTCAAGATTCCTTCCTCCCTCGATTGTATTTATTGTAGCAGATTTCTCTTTTTGGTGATCTCTTCCTCTCCCCATCCTCATCATCTTCCCCATGTTCCCTTTATGGGACTTTTTTCTTTGAGAGGAAAGTCAGGAGAAAGGAGGGAAGAATCTCAATGTTTTTTAATAGAAATGAGGAAATAAATGTCAGCCGGTTTATATTTTTGGTGGACCGGTGAGGGAATAGAATTCATCAAGGAGAGAAGGGACTGGTGAATGGTGAAGAGGAGTGATGAAACAAAATTGTAGAAATACCAAAATACCATAAAATAAAAACACGGCGGCTTGTGAACCGCAGACTAAGCAAATCGATTGACATCCATCCGTGTCTGCCCATCTCTCTCTCTCTCTCTCTTTCCTTGTCTCTCTCAAGTTTCTCTTTTTCTGGTGGAAAAAGAAAAGAAGGGAAAGCGTGAGGGAGCAAAACCCCGAACCGCATCAAACAAACCAAAGCCAAAGGGGGAAAAATGCCCGACAAAGAGAAAAAAAAAGAAGAAGAGGGAGAAGAAACAAGAGAGTAAAAATCCCACAAGGCAGGGAATGGCATAGACCAAAATTGAAGGTCTCTCTCTCTCTTCATTGGTCATAAGTTGCGAGTTGTGTAGTAGTAAGTGTGTACACTCTCCCACAAAAGTTCTAAGTGGCATGAATCAACTTTTCCTCTCTTTCTCTCTCTCTCTCTCTCTCTCTTTTGGTCTCTTATGGGGAGCTCAAGCTCAAGAAGGACTGGTCAATTCCATGATGCACGCCTAAAAACTTATTTTTAGACAATCTTTCTAATGCAACTCAAGCATGTAGTTAACCCCCCCCCCCATATAAAAATATGTATTTCATTTAGATTCATATCATCATGCTATAATCCTTTTCATTCTATTGGGCAACTAAACGGTCTCCTCTCTCTCTCTGTGAGGATAAGTAATGATAATGATTATGGTGATGATGATGGTCATGAGATTGTACAATGGACACTCACACAATTTTTCTGACTCTTGAAGCCACACCAGGCCTCACACCAGAGGAAATTAAAGGAAATCAAATGCACTCTCTCTCTCTCTCTCTCTGAGCCCTTCCATAAATTCACCTTTTTTTCCTCATCCCCCCAAATTTTTCTCCTTCTATTGACTTGCCATGTTAGAATTTACAGGGGCTATAAATTTGCAATTTGTTTTCAACATTTTTTTATATTTTTCCGTTATTCAATTGTTCATTACATTGCCTACATAACACACAAGAGACTGACTTTGTCATATGTCTTTGTCATGTGCTCACTCACTCACAAAAAAACCGTTTACCCCCTCAGTGACTAAAAATTGTGAGGTTATTGCCCATTTTTTCTGTCCTCTCCTCTCCACAATTTACCAAAAATGTTTTGTTGTGACAAAATCAAAATTCTATTGACTTTTTCCATAATTTACCTATGTACACTTGAGTGCTTGAGTTTCAAAATGAGAAAATAAAAAGAATTTTTCAAAATTTCCAAAAGGTCAATTCTACGTACTCGTAAACTCAACAAGGCACACGACAATGCTGTCAAAATGGAGTTTGCCATGAATTAGTAAAATTTGTATAAATAAAACTTGAACAAAATGATGGATGAGTTTTTTTTGTCAAGGTTTTCCGTGTAGAATAAAATAGAAAAAAAATGCCGCAGCAAGTTCCAGTCCATCCAACGTCACAAAAGCTAAAAAATGGAGGTACATGGTGTGTCTGTATTTGTACCAAAAAAAATATTTTGGCTCTTAACTAAAACTACGTATACGTAGCGTTAGGCCCCTCGTGGATATTCATGCGTATGTAATTAACAATAGTTCCGTTTTACATCCAATTTTATGGACTCTTGTACTCACACACATTTAAGAGAGAGAGAGAGAGAGAGAAACATATCCAACAAGGCATAAAATGAGAGTTTTTTTAGGCCACGTTTAAATGTGTACAAAATTGTAGTTTTATTGACCATCGATCTTCCCATACGCTCAAACAGTTCCCTTTTCATCTCCATGTTGTATAATACAGCTATCAAAATAATTGTCAGCAGCATTGAATCCATCTCAAAAAAATTGTTTTTGGGGAGGGAGGAGGAGGGGGGAGATTAGTAAACTCAAAAAAAGAGAGGGAGAAATGCACCGAGTCTACAATTACACATGTTATATAACATTAGAGTCTAGAATATTATCTTGATATTATTAATGAAAATTGACTCTACATTACACATAGACACAAGAGAAAATGCACTAGACTATGAAAGAGAGAGAGAGAGAGCTGTTAAAGGGTAAATTGATGTGTGCGTGTTGGAGACGGCATGAGAGGGTGGAGAGGAGGGGGAGGAGGTTAAAAAAATATATTCGATGAGTTAATTGGTATTGTATTGACCCTGGCTACTTGTCTAGTGCACTACCCAATTGAGGTAATTGCTCAGTGTTCATCCGTGGGAGAACCAATTTAAGTCGTACCGTTTTTTTTCTGCCATCACTAAATATGACTAGGGTTCCATAGGCAAGGGGGCGAAGGGCAATCATCATACTTAGAATTACACAAGCAATTATCTCTCTCTACTCTTCATCCCCCAATCTCTCTCTCTCTCTCTTTTGTTGTTTGCAAGAGAGACAGGGAAAAAAACGTCAAAATATTTCGTTTAGTGTAAAAACAATTTTAAATAATTTAATGAGGCAATTACATGCCATCAATTTTCCAAGAAAGTTCGTACTTAGTTAAAATTCTTAATTCTAATTTCTTTTTTTTTCAAATTATTGCATGAGAAAGAGATGTCCAGGAAAAAGGGAGAACTGTCAATTTCTATGTTTATTATTTTGTCCAAAAAAACGTTGTTCATTTAAAGGACATTTTGTACAATTTTCATTATTTTTTTTTACAAGTTCTATCATTTTGTTAATGACTTTGTGAATTTTCTTTTGCATAACAGAACTGTCCTTGTCCTTTTCTGTCCGGCCATTTTTTTACTGGCACTGTACTGGCACAGGGGAAAAAATGGTTGTACGTCTTGGGTTGGAGATGACGTAGCTTAGTAGAAAATGAAATGCATATTTATTAGTTGGAGAGTAGAGAGTACGAGTATGACGTCAAAATGAAAATATTACTTTTTTTTGGGTGGAAATAACTGAATAATTTTGTCATAAAATTACAATAAGTCATCCACTTTAATAACAACTCATTTCAAACTACAATTAAACACTTTTTTTTCAACTCGAACAAAACAATTACAATTTTTTTATATGGTCATGGGACACGGGCGAAATAAATTTTCTTTGTGGGTCCTATTGTTCACACAAAATTCAAATTGATTTTTTTGTACAAGTGTCAGTCCATGTGGGACTTGGCTATGTGTACAAGTGAAAAAATACATGAAGGAGAATTGTCTCTCTATTGAAAAGGGTTCTAATATATACCCTTAATATGTGTTTGTCTTGTATGTACATGACTAAGATTGAGTTGAAATTGTTTTCTCATGGAAATAAAATTGCCAAATAGTGCCATAATGGCACCATGAAATTTAAGGTAAATAAAAAAAACTATTACAAGAGAGAGAGAATGATTTGCAAATTCGCTTCAGATACAAAAATCAACCGTTAATTTTATACATAATGAAGAGAGAGAGAGAGAAGGGAACGAAGGATTTGGACAGTAATTGATAAATGTTTGTCAATTATTATTACAGAAAGACTCCTCATTGAAAAGCCATTACGACTTTTACCATTTGACTGACCCCAAAAATAAGGGGCAATTGTTTGAATGACCGATGCAACCATGCTAGTCCAAATATAGGAGGGAATAGAAAAATAGTGAAAATTATCTCTTATAAAATTGTCCACTCATTGCCCATGTTGTGGTTGGTCGGGGAGTAGGAGGAGGATTAAGAGTGAGAATTTGGCCATCTGCATAGATCCCTCCAAAAAAAGTGTCAAAAATTTCCTTGCTTTGTAAACAACAATAGGGGGAGATTTTGTAATTGTAAATAGACAAAAACTACAGAGAGAGAGAGAGAGAGAGACTCAAAAATTGGTAATGCCTGTTGAATCAAGAGTAGAAAATGATTTGAGCTTGTAAAAGTATTAACAAAATTCAAAGGAGATCAAATTTGAGAAAATTATCAGCTTAGTTTAATACACACACACGAAACATAACACAGAGTGATTGTGACAAAAGGCTGGATGAAGCTCTATAAATAAAAAAAAGATGGAGGATTTCGTTTGGGAACAAACAAAATTATGCATACATATTTATTTGTCTATATTATGCATCCTATTTAACCATTTCTTTGACACCAAGCCATTCTCTCCCTCTCTCTGTCTCCCCTGTTGAATGACAATTTGATCGGTTGTTTCCTGTGAACCTTTTTTTTGTCTGCATAAAGAGAGAGAGAGACTAGTGACTACCTACCAGCCATTAAGGCTTTTGACTTGAAAACAATCATTTAGAGAATGACGCAAGTCCCGAAACTTTTTAAATTTGAGCTTGTCATGTGTGTGTGTAATTTTCTTTTTCTTTTTTTAAAAATTGTTCAAATGAGCAAATATATTGCCAACTCAAACATCTAACAAAGAAGTGAGTCATCTAGGTCATGAGCTTTAATTTTATTTTTTTTCAAAATTACAATAATCATGCAATACAATGTAATAGTGAGTAAGCACAAAAAAAATAAAAATAGTGTAAAAAACTGGATTTGTACAAAAAGGAATTTTAATGTATTGAAAAATATTTTTAAATATTTCTCCATTTTGTCAATCTTGTTTTAAATACAGCTTTTAAAAATGTATTGAAAGACAGGATGAATATTTCATGTGACTTGATTCATTTGAAACCATTAAAAAAAATTATTCTGTACAGAAAAACCAAGTAAGATATGGACGTCTCTGTACCAGTACCAGTCACATTTATTAAATTTGAGCAATTTTTGTAAGGGAGAGAGAGAGAGAGACGGACAAAAATAAAAATGGGACAAGTCTCTTAATAAGGGAACGTTACAGTGGACACTTCCGCTGTTTTTAATAAAATCAAGAAAAGTCTAGTTAAAAAGCCATAAAATTGAGTTGAACTCCACGGTTCTTATTTTTTCTCTTCTCTCTAAATACTCTCAACTAGAGAGACTTGCATATTTAGCTGTATGTACATGCCAGGCATTTGCAATGGATTTAATCAAAACTCTTGAAACGCTCCAGAGCCCATCCCCATTCACAACAAAATGTCATTCCTCATCGAGTTTCCGCCCTCGACAAATTGACTTTCAAAGAAGAAATCAAGACAAGAAGAAACAAGGCAAGAGACGCTTTTGACATGAAAATTTCAACCAAAAGAAAAATTCTTTTACTAAAGACACACAATAAAATTGCCTTTACTGTATAAAATATCGTGGAAAAATATTACAACCGTCATCTCTCTCTTCTCCCCATGTTTAGAGAGTCAAGTGCTGTTACAAAGAACGGAATCGGGGAAGAGAAGGAAATTTTTGTAAGAGAAAAATAAGGAGACTAGAAAATATGTTTACAAAATGTATATGGAGTACATACGGAAGAACAAACTATATGATATTTACGGAACATCGTCAGCAAGACAGTTGACTTCCCCTCCTTCCCCCCTTCTCAATTTGAATACACATTTTACAAGGCAAACATCTCCCAGATAGATCAGGATTTTCCGGTGAAACATCTCTCTCCAAAAATTTCCCCCTCCTGTTTGTCCTCTGTACTTCGTACCTTCCTCACAAAAGGGAATTGAGTTTGTTCTTTTTTATGAAGAAATTTATAGAATATCCAGACTTTCCCTACAATTTGATTCATCTTTCTAACGAATCTTCCATGGAATGGAGAAGAATAGAAAAGTAGCCAAATATTTAATAAAAACAAGCTCGTTGGAATCAACTCTCAGACAAGAGGAAGGAATTGTACAGAGATTTTTGGAGAGAATGAATGGGACAAAAGGGAGCCTTTCAAGTGGTTTTCTCTCAATAACAACGATTACACCACCAAGAGAAAATTTCTACTTAAACTTTCATCTCTCTGGATAGACCCCATCCTCTGTTCTGTAGTCTGTGTATTTGGCTAATAGAGACGAGGGAGTAAGACCTTTTTTTTGTCGTCAACTCTATAACAACCATCATGGGGTAACGAAGAAAGTGGGGATGGGGGAAAGACGGTGACTGCTTTCTCTCTCTCTCTCTTATTCGGTTCATTTAGTCTGTCTCCGTCTCCGAAAAAGGAATATCTACAAAAAGTATGTAGGAATGAAGAGAGAGAGAGAGAGAAGGAGAGGGTTGGGTAGTAAAACATTGGTTTGGTTTTTGGGAGAAACTTGTCAAGAGATAAGGTTAGATAACTAGACATTGGGTGTACACTTTGTCAGCCTCATTTTGGCTTCCAAAGCATTTTCATGTAGAAAACTCTTAAGGTCGACATGTATAACGCACATTTCTCCGCAACCTCTGCACCGAATCCCATTCAAGTCAGAGAAAGAGAGAGAGAGAGAGAGAGAAAGCAAGGAGAAAATATCGATCGAACATAGTCGGCCCAACTTTGAATTTATCTATATACTATAAAGCTTCCTCTTCACTAGTGCCTTGTGCCTGGTAGAATGTAGTCCAGGGCCAAACTACGGAGTTGCCGAATCTTCCCCATTTTTTTCTCTTGACTCCATACATATTTATTGTATGCAGGCCCCAAAGAAAGTCTATAGTTTTAAACAAGGTTATTATTATAACTTGAATTTTCTTTTTATATAAATAAATGCCTCTTGCCCTTTTCTCCTAATCTCCAAGTCTGATGGTGAGGAGGAAAGGAGTTTTTTTGGAGGGAATGCGTGCAAAACTTACACAACAATAAAATGACGTAGGGCTTTACGAAGTCTACAGCCAGCCGTCATCATCACAAGGATCCTCCTTTAACTTGTCTAAAAACCGCCACCAGCCCCTTATGCCTTTGCCTTACTTAAAATTTTATCCCACAGTCAAAAACTAAAGCCGGAGAGAGGCTCTTGTGGCTCTTGTGCCTTTTTAGTAGGGGAAAAATATGAACGAAATTTCTCTCCCTTTTTTCTGCTTTCCCGGGGAAAACTTGATAGTCAAATAATAAAATTGGAAAGGACGAGGAAAAGCCAAGAGAGAAAAAAAGAAGAATTATAAGGGAATCGGAATGGGGAAAAAGAAATAAATGGGAGGGATGAGGACTAAAGGGAAATCCTTAATGTCTTGTTGGATTCTCTGTATCATCAAACTCTTCAAATAAATTCACTTCTCCTTCTCCTCCTTGGCTTGTGAGGAGGGAGATGGGAGAGAATATTGTATAATAATTTAAATTTTAAAAATCTAATCATAAAAAAAATCTCCCCTCACAAATACAATTTTTTTTCAAACAATACAAATTTTTTTTTCAAAGAGTCAAGGTGTAAAATGAAATTATATATAAATTGTGTGTTGTGTATCTTCATGATTTTACAATTTTTATTCCTCTGAGAATTTCGCCGCCAAAAAACTTGTACAGATGTTCCCCAACTTGTACTCTACACGGTACCCTGTACTCTTTTTCACTCCCCACAAAAAAGGGGATGGGGGTGATACCGCACATTGCACTTTGACACTGTTACAATTAGAATATGAAGAATAACGAGGTTATATAGAGAAGAAGAGAGAGAGAAGGATTTTTGGATGGTAAACTCACTCCAATTTCAATAAGTGGTAATCCCCATTTTTCATTTTGTTTCATGCGTGTTATTAGTAGCGCCGATTACATGTAATACACTCTCTCTCTCCCTGTGTTGTACATTGTACAAGTAAGAGAGTAGCCAAGCAAAAATAAAAGAGGGGAGAAGGGGATGACACTGAAAATGTGTAGCAAAAAAAATAAAAGGGAAAAAGTAGATGAAAGAGAGAGAGAGAGAGAGAGGAGGCCATGATTATTGGGCGCCATAAAGTGTGCCCTGTAAAACCATTTTATTGCATCTTATCAAGGCAAGTGATGAGGGAGGAAACATGTGGACTCAACCCATGGCAATAATGCAAATGAAGGTTTTGCAGGGACTTACCTTCCAGTCTCTTATTATATAACAGTGTACTCTTTATATACAACAACGAAGGGGAAAGTTATAAACGAGAATATTATACACAAAAACAAGAGGAAGGTAGACTTGCATACAAAATGGAAAAGAGTGTTCAAAAACAAGGATTGACGTACGTATATTTATTGGCAGATGAGCTATGGGTATCCCTTTTATATATTTTTATTCAGTCTCCCTGTCCTCTGTATCTCTAGATTGCTCCAAGATTGCTTCTCTTAATCCAAAATGTCAGATTGGGAAATTACCCTTTGCGTTAGGGAGTGTGGGCACTCAGTCAATGAGAGTGAAGCATGCAATGTAATGGGACGAGTGTAAAATTTTCAAACTTTTTTTTTCATACCTTCCCTCTCCTGATAAACATCTTTTTCTAAATCATGATTACTGGGTGCTGGTGAGAGAGAGAGGGATTAGATATTAGACCTTTGGCTCATGTTCCATTCCATTTCACTCCTATACATTTTTTCAGATTCTTTTTTATAAAAGAATCATATCAGGTATAGAGTGTGCATGTAATATGTATAACATAATTTTTTGTTGATGTGGATAATATAATAAATAAAATATTGTTTTCTCTGTGTAGGAGTCTCTCTCTCTCTCTGGTTTGACTGTGTACACGTGAGGCATTTCATTTCATGCATTAAAAGTCTTGCCATGGATCAACTCAACTAATTTTTCTTGTTCACATGTTCCTCCTCCCAGCTCCTGTGCTTCAAGCACAATTTTTCAATGTATTGGTCTTGTCTATATCTCTCAGTTTGGGGAGTCAATCTCATAGAGATTTTGGGCAAAAAAAATAAAATTCTGCTTCACTGACTCCTTCAATACCGTCAACCTCTCTCACACACTTTGTTCGCCACTCACAAAAGTGTAAAGCCTTGGGCCTTGGGTTTACGTTCCGATTGACAAATCTCCCTTATCACATGAATGCAATATGCTTTTCTCTCTTCCCCCTCTCTTGTTTCTAACAAAAATGGGAATATGGGACACATTCAAGGGATTTTAAGCTCGAGTAAGAGTATAAGAGTTGGATCTGAAGCTGGAGCTTAATATTGTTGAGAGGATTCATTAGAAAAAAAATGAGAGAAAAAGATTTTTGATTTAGACTTATTTTTAATAATCTCAAACTTTCAGCGACAGATGCAGATGCGTCTAAAAATGTCAAGGGTATTTATCTCCACATTATGTACATATACAAATATATATACATCTACATAGAATGTGTGATGTGAGGGAGAGAGTCATTTTGACAAAGTAAAAAATATTTTTCAAGATGGGAAGGGGGCAAAAAGTTGGGTTTGATATGATTTTCATTGGTGAAAATTCCTCAAAGGTGCGTTTAATAAGAGGCGCTGTCATGAAGGATTTGTGAAGCAAGTGTCACCCTCCCTCCATTTGGTTCCTTATGTACTTTACTCATTGGAGATAGACTTTTGGATCGTTTCGATTATTAGATTAGATCAGTTTCCTTCAAGTTTCTCATTTAGAGAATGACGAGTCTACACGAGACCTTTTGTCAAGACTTTCAAATTAGATTTCTAGAAGAGAGAGAGGGGGGAGGGTAGAGATGATACAGGGATTTACAGCCATTAAATGGGAAGGAAACATGTAAATATAAAGAATTGTCACACTGTATCACTCTTTTTCTCCTCTACAGTCAATATGTCTACTCATGTACACACCAAAAATGTTCTACCCTCAATCCTCCAAAATCAAAATCAATGGCAGTCAAGTCATCCAGATGAAGGACAAAAGTTTTAGAAAATAGAAAACACTTTTTTTATATATAAAAAACTTTGAATAAAATATTTTTCCTCGGTCTTGAATGTTGACTATTGACATTACACGCTCTTATAGTTTTCCAATGTACATAATCGTACACATTTAATTTTATAGTGGTTGCAGAGTTCAAGTTGAAAACTTTTTTTTTTGATTTCTTTTTCTTCTTCTGCTTCGTGGATGGTAATGGTGGTGGCTTTTGATGATTTTTCTTTTGCGAGTTTTGAACCCTTTCATGTCACAAGCCAATGAGTGCATCAATGCAATTGAGTGTCTGACAATTTTGGGAAGCTTGTAAAAATTTCATTATTCATTACAATTTAATTTTCTAGTTTAAATCACATCACAAGGGAAGAAAACTCTTTGAAATCTCACATGCAAAAATTATTTTAACAAGTTGCTCATAAAATTTGAATTACTCAGAGCAGGAAATTACGGAATAGGAACAAGACACTCTTATTAAAATGAAGACGGGGCTGAGAGAGAGAGAAAAAAAAACTTTAAATATTTATTATTCTCTATAGACAAGATAGTTACAATATAAATGTGCATAATTTCAAAAGAGCCAGCATGACTTGCATCATTTAAAACCGTTAAAATTCCACACCCTCATCCAAAATCACGACTCCTCCGTACTAAAGCCCTTTTTCCCGTCTTGAAAAAAAAAAATTCATCAAAATATCACAACCCCATAGTTTAAAACTAGTAAAGTGCACAAACCACAGATACAGTCACCATTCGTCACTGTACTCTTCTTCCCAAAATTTTAATCTGTACAAGTACAGACACTCTTTGGTTTGTTAGGGGAGAAAAAAAATAACAACAACAAAATCAAATGACGAGGGAGAAAAAAAAAGCATTATGGTCGTGGGCATGTGCCAATAATGTGGAGAGATAAAAACTCATCAGGAAAAATTAAACCTGTCACACCTACAACCGTAACAATGGCAAGACAAACTATCTCTCTCTAGTCAAAGTCAAACCCGAAAAAAAGTGTACAGAATTTCTCATTTTTTATGCTCTTTCTTGTACGAGTAAGAGTACCAGAAAGCGGAAGGGGAGACTGTAAAATTGAAGAGGGGGGAGAGGGAGACGAAGACCAAACATAGAAAGAAACTAATTGCATGTAATTTGTCTTAATTCAGAAAAATTAGATTTTCTTGACTGATAAATTCACAGAGGAGTCTTGTTAGGCAAGAAAAGTATGGAGAATGTGTATCAACATCACGATTCCCTCCACAAGACAATTTTCTTTAGTTAGTCAGAGACCAAAAGTAAACTTTACTTGGTCCGTGCGAGCCTCTGATTTTTATTTGAACTCCAATCTATCCCGTATTCTGTACTGTACTCACTTCTGTACAGTCAATGGACAAATAAATCCAGCTTGCAATGGTTGAAAATTATGGTTAATAAAATTATTATGGTTGGTGTTTGTCCTACAAATATTTTCTTGCTTTTCTCAATTCCATGAGACACGTGTTTTTATAAGAGGATCATAAATAAAATAAATATAATTTTATTTAATATTTGTAATATAAATACAAATCATCCATTCATCCTCAATTTTGTTTTGATTCTCCCTGTGTGGTGAGAAATGATGATGATGATTCATGTTTTGTGCAAAAAAAAGGAAATAAAAATATGATTCATGTTTTGAAGAATAAAATAGAAAGAATTATAAACAAAACAACAGATTACATTTCCACAGGCTAGAATTTCCTACTGGGAACTGGGAATTGTTGATCATGAAAAATAAGAAAATGGTCTTGAGTGATACAAAAAAAGAAGAATTTTGTAATGATAATCTCTCCACTTTGGGACTATTTATGTCTATTGACTGAAACTTAATAACATAATGCGATTGAAATATTGGAATGAGTTCCAATTCCCCGAGCTCTATCCCTACACTCTTTCTCTCTGTACATAACAGAACGTTCTGTTATATAAAAACCTTGTTATATTTTACGAGAGACATAAAAGCCCCTTAAATACACAAAAAAATGCACAACAAATTTCTACCGTAAACATTTCTCCTAAACTGGATTAAAACTCTGTTGGCTTGTTTTTATAAAAAGAATGGACATTGTCATTTAAGAGTTACGGTATAAAAATGTCCCCTTTTTATATGGAGAGTTTGATGTTGATGATGGTGTGCGGCATGGAGGGATTTTGAGAGAAGGAAAAAAAGAAATGAAGCGGTGGCGACAGGCCATCAGACACAATTCTAGGCAATCAGCTCCAAGCAATTTTTTTTTCATCTTCTCTTGGCTGACCGGCTCAACTCTCTGTTGAACATTGATAATTTTCCAGTGAAGAGATTCAATGAAATGATCTATTGTTATGTGTGGTGATCAACCTCGCTCAAAGGCACGTCTCTCTCTTAACAGACAGACTGAGACTGGTCGTCCCCTTGAATCCAATAAAGACAATGGACGAAAGAATGAAATATCCATGCTAGCATGTATTTACTTTATCTTCAATCTCCATCTCGTCAAGTGCATTGAAATTTTAACTCGTTCAACAGAAAAAAAAATAGTTGAGATTACATCTAATGCATATAGTCAAGAGAACTTGAACTAGATTTTCACATGGAAAATTAAACCAACAAAAGACCTCCCATTGTTCTTATCCATGTGATGTATTAGCTGATAACAGAACTTTTTTTTTGATCCATTTTGTACATACTTTTCTTGTCTATACCTTTCACTTAAATAGCCAGTCACTCTTTTTCTCTCTCTCTCTCTCATTCACTTTTATGATGGGAATCAACCAAATGTTTGAAAATCCATGGCGGAATATGAAATGCAAATAATTACTTTTTTTTCTTTCAATCCCCTTCGTCTCCTCCTCCTCCTCCTCCTCCCTCTAAACTAAATTGATGCCTCTTTTACTTGTTCAATCTGAAACAAAATGTGGATTGATTTTTATTAAGCGTCAAAGCCTTTTTCAAGCGAAATAAATTAAAATAATCTTTTCTCTCCCCTTCTCTCCTTTTTCTAAAAGCTCGAAGCCATTTTAAAAAATTAAAGAAAAGTTTTGTCTCTCTTGATCTCTCTATCCATCAAAAAGTTGGGCCACGTGTAGAAAGAGAGAGAGAGATAATTTGTCTATATTTCTTGAGATGAGTTTAGTCTGTGGACTGTAAGTTGGAGAGAGGAGAGAGTCGTCAGTTGCCACTTTATTAATAAGGAGTACAAAGTTTGTGGTTCAGATTTGATGAATTTAATAATTCATAATCGTATAGACCCCTCACTACCATGGATTAATAAATAATTCATCACAATAAGGTCTCCTTTCTCACTCTCAATCTCAAATAGAGAGAGAGAGACAAGTTGCAAGTTGCAACACACGGAGGATATTGATGAGCTTTTTCTTGGCAACAACAAATTTCACCCCTTTCCCTTTCCATGATAAATCCACACAATTCACCACCACCATTCCCACACATGGAATTACAGGAAACCTAGACCTAGAACTTTTTTTAGGAAGGGGAGGAGGAGGGGGGGAGAAATAAAATGTCTGGGGAGAGTAAAAAGTGTCTATAACTTTTTCGGACATAAAATTTTCTTCTCTGTCAAAGTTTTGCGTCTGTCTGAAAATTTCAGAGGATGATACTCGTACGAGAGAAAGATATAGAATTGCATCCCTCGCACTATACAGTGAAAAGTTTCTATATCTACAAGATTAAGTGAATGCGACTGCATACTTAAGCCCCTTGTTTCCTGACTGAGAGAGAGAGAGAGAGAGATAGAGGCATCAAAAGGCAGACGCTCCAGACACGGAGTTTGTAAAGTGGTGCATCGTGCAGGGTTTCTAGGCAAGTTGGTACAAGGGCACGCTCAATATTGCAATGAAATCTGGATCTGGAAACTCTATATACTCTCCCTCCATCTTATAGCATCAGGGGGCCTTATATTGTGAAATAGATAGTAAAATGCATATAAAATATACTCTCTCTTTCACTACCCGTCTAAATAAATTGCATGTAGGTATCCCAGTCTATGAGTATACACCGAGTCATATAAAAACTTCCGTTCTATCCTAGCAACCAAAGGCAAAAGCTGCTGGAAAATTTTCGACGAGGACAAACCTAAAAGGTTCCAGTAACGACAACGACCAACAACGGCGGACGCCGTTTTCTTCTTACTCGAATGCCTCCAACACTCGTGAATGACGACGACGACGCAGTTGAGAGAGAGAGAAAAACAATATTTGATGCATCTTTTTTGATACTCTCCATATAAAATTGTGTGACTGTACATTTATACTAACTGGAGAGAGTTCACCATTGGAAACCACAGTCTGGAGTAAATAAAGCTATATTACATTATTTTGTCCTTCCCTTGTCTTCTGTCGTCTGAGGGAATGCTTGAACAAACGAAACGGGCATGTCATCATGGAAACAACATCCGTTTTGTGAAAATATTCCATGGTTACAACTACAAGGGAGACTGGGAGTTATGTGGTGGAGGGGGAAAAGACTCTCTCTCTCCAGTTTAAAATGAGCCATCTCACTTACCATACAAATTTTCAGATTGGGATCATCTCTACCCATCTTTCTGATGGGGAGGAGACACGTATCAAGTATCTCTCTCTCTCTCTGGTTTTAATCTTCGATTGAAATATGACAAGTTCTCTCATTTCCGTATGTGGACACAAGATAATGACGAGAGATTAATTTTTCATTCTATGACATGTAAGATTGAGAGAGAGAGAGCATTTTACAAAATTAATTTTGAAATTTACCCTGTCGCATTAATCAACTTGATGAAAGAGAACATGCAAAGATGGAAGGGGAGGTTGTTTTCATTAATTAGTTAAATACTTTTATTAATTAACCTAATAGCTTCAAATCAACTGTAAAAAACCATGTTTTACAATTTTCTTAGGCTTACATTTTAAACTTGCCTTTGCTTTCCGTAATCTTGGAAGGAGTCAAGTCTATTTAAGTAAATTGTTTATATTTTCTTTTTTTGCCTCTCCCTCTCTCTCTCTCTCTCTCTCTCTCTCTCTCTCTCTTGTGGTGGGTGTATTTTTAACCAATAATAGCCTATAAAAGTTTTAATGCAGACAAGCTATAGGAGATTAAAGGTGATTTTTCCATCAATAAACTTGACTAGTTATTTTTGCAATTTTAACATTTTAAGCAACAACTTTTTTTTACAAGGCTTCCTTTAGAGCTTCAAAGTGTTGCCAAATGGTTTATTTTTTTAAAAAATGAAATTTCACACACAAAAATATTACAAAAAATTGGCTAAAAAATGATTCGATAATATTTCACCCTTCCAAAAAAGTATAGCAAAAAAATGCCACACTTTTAATGGACTATCCCCGTGCAATAATTATTTTAAAAATTCTTTTCATCCAAACACTTGCAAACTAAAGCTTTTCTCATAGAGAAACTTTAACCGAGACTAAAAATGAAATGGAAACTTTGTCTATGACCAAAGAGATAAAAATGAATAATAAATATTTCAAGAGAATGAATAGAAAGAATAGAGAGAAAAAAAGTCAACTGATTTATACACATGAGAGAAATTCAATTCCTTTTCTTGTTTTTTCTCTCTCCACACACAAACATGGAAGAGGAAGACATGGTCTGAATGAGTTTCTCCACCATTGACAATTGACCAAATATTTTAATGCCATGGAATTGGATCGAAGAGGGGTTCCATTTTAAATTAAAAAAATGTCTATATCCATTGCATATTACGTAACGCTTGCAAAGTTTCTTTGAATGGGAGACATGTATGATGTATATAATTTTTTAAGCCTTTTTTTGTACACATAAAGAAAAAGATGATGTTTAAAGGGTTTGACAACGGTTGTTCCCCATTTATAATTTTTTTCAATATTCTCCTCTGCTCTGGGGGGACTACAGATCCACACACACAAGTATTTTTAAAGAGTGTACACTCTGTAGAGTCATTGAGTGAAGCCCTTTTGTGTGTCAAAAATTCCCTATGAATTTTTAATACGTTTGATGAGGACAGTTGAGTTGGGAATAACAAAACGGTGAAGCTTATAAACTTTTAACAAAATGGGCCTCCTATTTAGTTGCGGTAGTGTTGACTGGCATTCACAAAAAATCAAATGGAGAAGGAGATTGAGTTGGTGACTGAACTATTTAAAAAATAGTCAGAGATATGCACCAACGCTCTCCCCCAAATAATATTATAATACACTAGAGATCAATTCAAGAGTTGAGCTCCCCCAAATGCTAAATACATATTCTCTCTCTCTCTCTCATTCAAAAAATGTGATCCTTGTTGGACATTGTCTCTCTCTTCAATTTAGACAATGGAAAGAACCCTGTCAAATTTATATTATCTCAGTCCTCAGTCCCCTCAGTCCCTTAAAAAAACTTTTTTTTAATTTTATAAATTTGTGCAGTTGCTAAAAAAATGCATTAATGGAATTAAATGCACCGCTGTAAATTTAATTTTTGTAGTCACATGGGGGTCCTATACCTTGTAGTAGTACAAGACACTTAACGGAGTATTCCCCCTCATGCCACAAATACAAGATGATCATACTTTTACCTATACGAGTACATACAAGAAAATAAAGGCATTTATACAATTTTTTTCTTTGTACAAAGATTTTTGTGTAGTTTAAGTGCATAGAGCGTTGCTGACATGATTTACTCTTGCCTTTTCAAGTGTTCGTACTGATACAGGATCATGGTTTTCATAAAGAAAGGAGAAAATACTTTTTATAATATGAAACGTACAATTTTTTTCTCCCATTGTCATTCTCTCTCTCTGTCCCTTCCCTCAAAAGCCTTGACATGAGTGAGACTAGGGGCTTCTATTATTATATATTTTTTTGGCCGTAATATCTATCTATAGAGATATTTGAGACGGGCTCAAGTTTTGACGTGTAAAAACACTTTAACTATTATGTCCATTTCATTATGAGCATCATTATTACTGCTTCCGTGCTCAACAATTTATTTTTCAATAAAAAAAGCACAAGTACCCTTCTTTTTTCTCTGTCTGGCCTGTCTATTTGAAAAGGAAAAAAACCGACTAAATTATTACTATGAAATGCATATGAGTTGACGATGAGCAGACTTTTAATTTTTTTAGATTCACGTCGTCAGCAAGTCGGCACTTACTAAGATGGGGGTGCATATGAGAACATTGTAGGTACATGGAGATAAATACAGAGAGAGTAAATCTCTAGACTTTTTTATATACAAAAAAGTACGAGTACATCCCGATTTTTTTTACTCAACTGACACCATTCAATTACACGCCTCAGCCTTCTCTCTCTGTAGGTGCAAGTCCTGTACCAAGATAATGACATTTGCTGTGTATAGTCCCACTTGAATTATTTTACTGAAACGGTTTCTCTACCCCCCACCTCCCTCTTTTTTCTTTTAAATTCTTTTTTTCTCTCTGTCTCCACTGACATGGTTAATGTGACACAAAACTGTTACGAGATAATGAACGAAGATCCTGATAAAGTTTTTACGGTGCAGCGTCACACAGTTAAATGGTTTTTTGTCATCATAAATAATTAATGTCACTTAAGGTGTTGCTTTATGGGGTTTATAGGGGACGGATGGAGATTATAGTTAATTATAGAGAGAGAGAGAGAGAGAGACTTTAGTATTAAATCTGTAATTAGAATTGACGGTCAAGTTTAGGCAATAGAATTAAGAATTAATAAATCGTAAATAATTATTTAATTACAGATTATACTTCCTATTTTGTATGTGCAAGTAACAGTTGAGTCAAGTCATTAGAATTACAAGTCCATGTTAATATTGGATTTATCTTTATAAGACATTTGGTACCAATAAATTTATAGTGTAGTAAAACTAGTTGGATATCAAAGTTAATGACCAAAATCTAATTAATAATTCTAGTCAACAAGAGAGAGAGAGAGGGAGTGTAGAGGAGACAAAAAGTCATATTCCATATTGTCTCTTATCAGTTTTGATTCGATTTACTCTGATTTGATTTATGTAATAAAACACGATCACTCTAATGTAATTTACAAAATTGGGGGCTCTCTCCATCTCGGACCATGATGAGAAATGGAAGGAGGGAGGGAGGGAGAGATTGATTTTCTTGCCAAAAACTAAAGTCCATGAATGAAGGCAAGATTATATAAGATTCCTTCTTATATTTATTATTTGATTGCGGTCTAACGATCCAACTTTCTTTCTATACACAATCTCCCATGTGACCCTCTCTCTCTCTTTAGAAATATATAACATATTACTCCAGACTCCCAAAGCCACAAAATCCAAACACATGAACAAATCCTTCTCTCTCTCTCTCTCTTTTGGCCTTGCAAGTTCCAAGATTGAAAAATCCTTTGGGAAATGGTTTGATTTGATTTAGGTGTAAAGAGGAGAGAGAGAGAGAGAGGGAGGGGGAGAATATTTTGTGTTATGAATATGATGATGCTCCTCACAATTTGTATGCAGCTTGAGAAGCTATTTAACCATGTTGATGCGTGTGCATGTGTAAGCTCAGCATAAATAAATAGATACTTCTCATCATCTCCCTCCTCCTTCTCTATCTCTGCCTTACTACTGTACTCGTACGTACGAGTACGATGTAGTGGATAGTGTGTGCGGTATAATATTTATCAGGAAAAAAATTTGAAGCTTGAAAAAACCGCAGAACAAATATTTCTTCCGTTCCTCCTAAACTCAAAATTCCACCCCATGCCATGCAATCCAAATCATTGCATGCTCCCCCTCAATTTCACCTGATTTTTTTTGTATAACTTTGAAAATACTACATTACATGTTACATGTACAAATACAAATGTGACCCATGTAAATAATTCTTTTTAGAAAAAAATGATGCAATTCTATGAGACACAAATGGAAAGTATTCTTCTCTCCCTTTTGTCTCTATTGTTGAATGAGAACTCTCTCGACCTATAAAATGTATAAAATTTTGACCATTTTTTTACTCCTCATCCTTATTCTAACAATTGGTGAGAGGCCCACTGCAATGATAGACGTGGCATGTGTTGGGGACTCTGGGAATTTGTTAAATTGAGTTTTTGTTTTTATGACCGACAAAAAAAAGTAATAATGATCGTCATATCACTCGGTCTCAAACTGAGTACTGAGTGTAGATTAGTCCTTTAAGGTTATAGCTACGACCTACATACAAATATACCCTCCCTTCTCCTCTTCTCTTCATCATCAGCGGTCCTTTTAACGAAGAGTTTTGTGCTGTACTCGTAAATTTATTTCGTGTAATACATGGATGGACACTGTTGTGGGAACATTTTTTGAATTAAATTTAAGAAAAAATAGAGTCTCTCTTTAGGGACAATGAGATTGAGGAAAAATTCTTTGCTGTTTTCACAACATTTTTAAATTGTTAACAATGTAATTTAGGCTATGGCACTTGTTTCTCTGGTCTCTCTCTGGTACTGTAACAATTTTTCAGAGCCAGTTCTCAAAAAACTTTGGACTCATTCAAAATGTTTCATCCTCAAGGCTGATACACTTAAAATATAAAAAATAAAGTGTACAGAAAAAGATGCATCGGCTCATTTTGATCATTATGTGGGGCTTGTGCATCCTATTTAAATAAGATGGAGCGTAGAGAGAATTTAACAAATTATTTTTATTTTCCTCACATTAAAACAACATTTTTTTTTTGTCAAACTTGCAAGAAGCCCAAGTTTTTTTACAATAAAAACAAGGGCGGTTTTGTCTATGACAAAAAGACGGTGAAAAATTGATAATGATCCACCTGGAGTTACCATGTGTAATTTTAATATTAAATTATTCCTCCTATTTTTAAAAAAAGTCTATTATTATGCACAATATATATTTTTTGCTTATCGTCACGTCGTCAGTAAAAAAAGCTGACAAGACTTTATCAAGTTGAATGTCATTTTTAATGGCAAAAATATTGGACGTGGCCATTCATGGAAATAACTTTAAGGTCATTTGTATTAATTTTTAAGTGCCGTCATCTACAGACTTACTTTAATACATAAAGAATGGAAAATAGTCCATGAAAGTCATTCTTGCTAATAAATGTAACAAAAGAGTAGTTAAAGGTAAACTTCCGACACAGACACATTTACACTCAAAAAAATTTGACAGATTTGACTCTTAAATAAAATGTATCTGTCTTGAAATGTTTCAGTGGGCATTTGCAAATGGAAATGTACAATCAGCATGTCATTATGGTTCAAATATATTTATAAACATCTTCTCAATTTCCTTTTAAGAGTTCACCACTTCGGTGAACTGCTTTTTTTTGGTAGCCCCTACATAATTTCTACCCTGGTTTTTTTCTTGTCAGCATGAAGTTGAAAGGAAAAGAGAGAGAGAGAGAGTTAAATTGAAAGTTTCCACGTTGCACGACAAAAAAACATTTTTCCAACGGGGTCCTTTAAAGTTCAATATAATTTGAATTCCAAAAAAATGAGAGAAGGAAGAGCAAGAGCTCCTCTTTTTTTTATTTACTTTTACATTAACATTAATAATCCCTATTTGTATAGTCTTTATAGACTACATGTTATTTTTTTTATATGCACTCACACCATCACCTTCATCATCTCACTCTTTTTTGGCCATTCTTTTTTTTGTGAGTGAGTGTGCTCACCTTTGAATGCACAATAAATTTTACTATGAATAATGTTCCTCGCTACCTGCTCCATTGTACCATAAATAATGCAGTTCTCTAACTCAAACTCATTATATCACAAAATTTTAACGCGAGTTTCTACTTCCTCTCCCAAAATTTATTTTTTTGGCCTCCCCTCTCCTTTACATTGTACAGGAGAGAGTGCAGCATACCTGGTATAATAAATATATATCTATTTGACAGAAAATTGTAATCTATATAAATATCCTTCCCCATTTGTCTTTTGTACATATGTTATGTGATGAATTACATCATATGGCATATTATCCACTTTGAAAAAAGTCTTTTATTCTATTGTGGTAAAGAGGAGAGAGCAGAACGTCAAATTTTTTTTAAAGGATTTGACTTTATTTTGTGGTACTTTTTGTGGTCTCACAAATGAGACAAATGGAATAAAAAAAAGAGATTTGAATGTAAGATTAGATTTTGTTTTTTGATATTAATGTCAAATTCTTTGTTTATTGACATTATTCCAATTTTGAATTTACATAAATGGTGGAATTTGTCTAAATATTTTAGACGGACATTTTAACACGATTTTAAATTCCCCTTGTCAATGATTTTATATAATAAAAAATAAATATCTATAAAAACAATTTTTATTTAAATTACAACTTTCAAGAATAATTTGAGATTAAATTGACGGGAGATGAAAAAAAACAAATATTGAGCTCATTAATGTCACTCATTAAAAAGAAATGAAATTGATAACTTCCCTTCTTTCTTCTATTTTTTTTCTCTCCATCTTGTAACATGCCATGCCCCACCATTTTTCAACACCTGGTTTTTAAGTTGAACCTCCAATATTATATAAGTAAAATATTTGGAAAAGTGTGGGCATGAGTTGCAGTGGTTTGAACACAAAAAAAACTTTTTTTTTGTATTATCACAACACATGCATCTAGAACAAGAGGAAGACCCATGGATTTGGAATTTTTCATTGAGGGATGCATGCAACTTTCATGTCTCATCCCATGTGTGTGTGTAGTTTTTATCTGTACTCGTATAGGCAAAAGTAGAGAGAGAGAGGCAAGTTCAAGGCCATTTTCTCTTATCCTGTCTCTCCTCTCTCTCCACAAGCCAAATTTATTATGTGAATTTTTGCAATGAACTCTCTCCATTTTTTCACCCCTACTCAACCCCTCTCTCTCTCGTTATGAATTGATCATAGAAATTTTTACAAAGTTGTGATGAGATATGAAAATGTAAAACTTCATTTTAATGGTAGACTTGTTTAATCGTATAATAATAGACTTTAAAATGTGCAATAAGTACCAATTATTAACATTAAGGAAGTTTTTTTCCCCTTTTTTCTTTATAGTTTAAAATATCTCATGAATTATGAATATTCTGGTACAACTATAATACATTTAAAAAACATGTGGCTTCTCTTTCCTCTAATAATTGAGGTGAATATCCGCCTTGTTTTCTCAAATTAGTAACTAGAGCCAGAGCCAAGAGTCAGAGTCCTTTTTTGTGTTTTAAAATGTCGGTAAAATCTTTCCATTTGAACGACTTGTTATTTTATTTTGTTGAATTTATTCTAGACAATTTTATATAAAAGACTTGATTTGTTTTTATAGAGAGAGAGAGACTCAAGTTGGGCTTTGAAGTTAAGAGGGAGAAAAAGTAAGTAAATAAATTGAGGTAATCATCTAATGGTTGCAAAGCTGGACTCCATGGCGGAGGGTAACCGCCCAAAATTACCGTCCAGAACGGACCATCATTTACTAAACAACGAGAGAGAGAGAAACCGATGCTCATCGTTCTCCATGTTTAAAAAACAACTCAAGTTTGAACCTGTTAGCTTCCCTTTGTGGCTTTTTTAACTCGTTGCTCTTGCTTTAGCTAGTACACACACACACAAGTAGGGAGAATTTTAAGCGTGCAGGATTTTTATAAGGTAAAAATTCATCACAAAAACAACGACCAGATTTTCCAGCCACCATGTCTCTCTCTGTGGCATTCACATGGCTGAGAAAATAAAATGATTTTTCTGCACTTTAAAATCAACACTAATACACTTTTTACATGTACAGGTTAAACTTTAATAATGACTAGTCAATAAGATTATGCTAGAGAGAAAATATGATTGCGTATTATGCAATAATGAATCCTCTATGTACACGCACACTCGCATTTTAACTTACACATCAAAAACATTCGTAATTTCACACACAAAACCATTATCTTTTTGTTCTCTCCATAAAAAGATGGAACCATTTTCATACAGAAGCCAACTTGCAACTTGAAAGTCGTTGGTGTTTTCATTATTTTTATTACTGGAGGTAGACAACTTCTGGAAAGATCATTGACTACGGGAAAAAATGGAGTCTTGTACAATTAAAATGATTTATTACTCATCATTCTCATCATCAGAGTTCAATTTCTATTTTCTTTCGTCCAAATCAACTTGATGAGTATGTATTTCAAAATTTTGATATTGTTGAAAGAATTCTTATGATCAAAAAATGATGATGGAGAAGTGAATCTCCATGAGTTTTTTCTGTATATTGTAGTTTATAATATTATTGTGTGTAATATTTGTGGAAGTCATCCAAAATAAACAAGGGATCCATGTAGTGCATAGTGCAGATTATGAGCACAGTATGTAGTAAAATATTATGAGTAGTGAAAAAGAACATAAAGAGGCTCCCCAGCACACCTTAAATTTAATTTGATGATCATGTAAGAAACATTAATGATTTCAAGAACAAAATTTAAAGTGGTTTATTAGCTTGACTTGTAAAACCTTTGAAATGTCTTCAAAAATATTTCTCTGTCTCTCCGGCATCGACCCCTCTCCCTTTGGTTGTGTTGTAACATTGGCGTTTGGCACCAAGCGTACACGTAAAAATAATTACAATCACAGAACAAAACTTTTAGTTTTAATTAGTCAACTAATGAGACGTTTGTTTTTTGTTTTTTAAAAATTAAAACATCCTAAAACTCTCATCCTTGAGTGTTGAGTCAATCTTTTTTTTTACAAAAAAAGTTCTTGTGCCAAAAGGGTAAAAATTGTAAGTAAAGTAAACAATGGCGTTACAATTATTATGTAGACACAATGGTACAAAAACTGATATGATAAAATTGAAGTACTACAGCAAAAAGATGAAGGAGGGGAGGGGCTCGTGACTTATGGCCTACATGAGGCCTCCAGTGTCCATTAAATCTTACATTAAATTTTAAAGGACAAAAACCCGAATTTTTTTTTTTTGAAAAAAAAACTTTTATCCCCTCCCAATCCCCATTTTCAACAGACAATTGTGAAAGAGTTTTCACATGTTTACAAATGGACAAAGTAGTTAAAGTTTTTGAAAAAAAAGAAAGAAGTTTCAGAATGAAAACCGCTGAAGAAGCCCCCCTCAGGACGAACACATGGTCCACAATATTAATACTACATGACTTGTCTACCAGTTAAATGACATGATACATGACCTCTCTCTCTCTCTGTCTCTCTGAAAATTTTAAATTAAACTTATGCAAACTGAGTACTATAAATTATACTTAAAATATAAAATGGTTTTACAAACGCACTCTATAATTTTGCTTCTATGTAATATCTGTACTTAAACTCCATTTTATATTAAATATATCTGTAGTTATGTAATATGAAATGTTTCAACAAGATACCATAAGGTACTCAATATTATTTTGCATACAAGAATAATATTTACCATATAAAATACCTTGAGGGGTATACATTGTACAGATACAGATATGACTCATATCATTTCATGACGTAAAGTTTTTACTATTAATTTAAAAATATACAATGGGAGAATATAGTAATGAACGATGATGACAACAACTTGGTAATTATTTTCTACAATTATTTTTATACCCATCTTTCCGCAAAAAGGATAGACAGTAATTGTAACATGTACCTCTATTGTCTATTATTAACCATCATATTTTTTGATAACAATTTTCTTATTGATTATTTGAATCGATGCCCCCCTCCATGAAATTCAATGTGGCAATTTACCTAATACAAAAAGTTATTCCTGTAGAAAATATGAGCCAAAATTGATTGAGTACCTGTTGTTACTTTTGCCTATGATCCTACTACCTTAAATAAAAATCCATAAAACTAATAGTCAATATCATAAACCTATGTGGACAGTCAATTTAGTACATTTCCAGCTGGTCTTTTTTTCACAATAATTTTATTTAGTGTACAATAAAATTCATTTAAATTCAAGATTAAAACTTGCAAAAGAATTTTTCTATTCAACTCCTCAATCATAAAGATACACACAAGGGGCATTGGGTTCTATTTAAATAGTTGAGTTGTATAGAAAGAGAGAGAGAGAGAGAGAGAGAGAAGAAAAAAAACTTTGTAATAAAATAAATATTAAAAATAGACTGTTCTCTCTCTGTTTGTTTGAAAACATATTCTTTACATTACACATGTAATTTTATTTATCCAAAGAGAGAAAGGCGCTGACCCGAAATGCACTTGAAGGAGGGCGTTTTACTATTAATTGACATTCAGCCCCTCTCTCTCTCTCGGTTCAACACGAGAGAAAAATTAATCATGAAAATGTTTTTGGACATATATTCCCAAATCGGATATTCAATGATGCAATTCAATATCAATACACGAGGACTCAGAAATAGAAAAAAAAGGAGGAAGAGAGAAATGATTGGATCCGAAAATCCTAAAATCAACAAACACCGTTGGCAGCTGCTTCACTCTCTCTCTCTCTCTTGTAAGTCCATGAATGGGAATGTAAAGGGAAGCCCTAACAATGATTAATATGTATGTACATCAATTGTTCCAGTTTATTGCTGTCCATACTCATAGCTCTCGGGCTGTGAGTAAGTAAAGCAGTGAGAAATATTAGACATGGATTCAAAGCTGTCCCGTCATCCTCCAGGACTTTGGTTGTGAGAGAGAGATGGACGTATAACATAAAATTCTCCATTGTTCCTCTCTCTCATGTTGTTGACACGATTCAGGTGATGCTAATAAAATAAAAATTTGAGGATTATAATGTATGAGTGTCCATGCCATGCATGCGTCTCCATTTTTATTTCCCTTCTCTTCCTCTTTTCTCCCCTAAAGTTTACAAAAATACAAAACGAGACAATTGAAATCCCCCTCCTCTCTCTCTCTCTAAGTATAGTATACAAGTTTGAATAAAAATAGGTAAAAATTATGTATCTTCCATGTTACGTGTGTCCTTTTCCTATTTCTGTACTCTCGAGATGATAATTCAATTTTTACCTTTTTCTCTCCATTTTTTTTCTCCTTGTAATGCTCCGCTTACTCACTTCTCGCTTGTCCCCGTGTCTCCGCTATTTAATATTTTGTACGGGAACGGGAGGAAACGGGAAGAGCCTAATTTTTGACTAGTGGTCAATGGACTAAATATTTAATCTTACCAACCCCTCCTCATCTTCTTCATCATTCATTTTTCTGACATAACATGTTAAACTTCCCTCAACGGTTTGCACAAGTCACAACATGTCACATTGTTCCTTTATAGGGGGAGGAGATGTCAAAAATGCTTCTTGTTTTTTTGTGTGTGTACAGTCAAACAACATGTAAAATATTACACTTTTTCTCTCTCTCTCTTTATTCTAAAAAACTAATTATATTAGTACAGGACTCTCCCCCCATTTTCAGGAAAAGTTAATTGAGTCTCGACAAGTGAATAATTCATAATAGGAAAATAGAGCAGGATGGATTTTTTTAAATGGAACAAGAATCTTTTTTTAAAAAAAATTAAAACATGGACAAGGTTGTTTTTTTACTCTATAAAATTTAAACATTTTTCTTTTGTCTCCTTAATACAATTGACTTATTTACACTTGTTCAAAAGAAAAGAAAATGTAAATAAGATTCCATGAATCGTCACACTGTTGGCTACCATTGAAGAAGAAAAAATTAAGTTTTCCAGCCTTTGTTACAATGTACAAAATGTTAAGAGACGTTAAGAGAGAGAGTACAATTTAAAAACTTTTTTTTTGTGTGTGCGCTGAAACGCAGCCCGGTTTGACAGAAACTTTTTTTTTGACTCTCATCCGACAGTCTTTGTATCTTTCAATGTAAAGAATGGAGATACATAAAGTGATGGAAAACAGAGATTTCAAAAGATGTGATGAAACTCCTGGTGCTCCTTCCTATCCTAAAAGATGTGGGTGACTTTTTTACTGAGTTTGACTTCATACAAAACAATCCTCCCTCTCCAATCGCCCTCAGATCCATACTCGACATTAATATTTGATAAAACTTTTATCAAACTTTTATCAAAAAAATAAATAAAATGTCATGACGTGACTTTTGAGAAATCAAGTTGAAAAAAAAGGAGAAGGAATGGTTAAAAAATAATCACTCGAGTGCATGTTCTCAGTCTCAACTTAAAAACGAGTAAAATTGTCAAAAATTTTTTTGTACCTATCTCTTCTACAGATATATCAGTAGAGAGAAGGAAGGAAGAACAAGACCAAAAATAATTTAAAGTCTAAAATAAGAATATGCACCAAATGTTTCACTCTCGTACATACAAAAAAAAGATACAAGTTTTTAAACGTAAATCTTGTACTTTATTATTTCTTCTCTTGTAAATTTTTGGGGAGCTGTCATCTTGTCTAACATTAACATTTACACTTGAACTGTGTACATATATATGTGTATGCATAATAGAGAAATTGTATATTAAAACTAATAAGAGTTTTGCACAAAAAAAAGTATTTCAACAAAGAACTACAATTCACACTCTCCTTGCAAATGCCAATGAAAATAAACTTTAAGATTAATCTGTTTACACTCTCCAACATTTCTAGACAGAAGAGGGAAAAGATACATAAATAAATGAAATGGATATTAGAATATTTTACCCAGGTAAAAAAATTACCTAATTTTTCAACTTTTTATGAACCCTTTAAAGATTTTGCGGATACCAAAAAATTGTCTGCTACTTCTTTTTTTTGGGAGCTAAAATTGTTAGCTTCTATGCCATGTTAGAACAGTAGACCAAATCAACTCTTTTTTTCACTTTATTCTCTTGTTAACTATTTACTTGAGAGATTCTGACTATCCGTTTGTCTAAAAGTTATCTGTAGTCTAAAATACATGGAGACACTTAAATAGGTAAACCCCACTCTTTTTTGTATTTTGAAGAGAAACCGGATCCATAAAATATTAATTTCTATAGGGTCATAAAACAAGGTGGATGGAAAATTCCTACTGGTCACAACAACAACAAAAAAAAAGTTTCTCTATCTTTTGTCTGTTTTATTTACATAATATAATATAGAGATATAACATGATGAAAAATATCAAACTTAATTTGAATCATCTTCCCCTTTCTAAAATATTTTTAAGGGTGCTTCTGCCCTTCTCATCTTGTTTCCCTTCTTTTTTTTTCTCTCTCTCTCTTAAATTATTAGACAATTGTACAACCTCCATTCAATTTTTTGTACAATTAAATTCTCATGGAAGATTTCTGAACAATAAAAAAAACTTTTTATCTCAACAGGGTGAGGTACACAAGAGAGAGAGAGGAAGATTAATAAGATTTTAATTCAAATAATTGGATTGGTAGTTCCTTTGAGTGTGAAGAAGAAGAAGAAGAAGAAAAAATTTTGTCTCATGTTTAAAGACCTCGTCAATTTTTTTTTGTGTGAAATACAACCCATGTCGTTTTACACGTCGTGGAAAAACAAACAGGCTGACAAAGTGTCGTTACAATGTAAGAAAAAAACATTTCAAAGACAAATAGCGGCTGCTCATTTCCTATCAATGCTCAACACACTGCACTGAGAAAGAGTACAAGAGTATCCCCTTGTCATGACAATGAGCTTGATAGTCGAAGGCAAAACACCAAAAATTTGGGAGATAATCTTCTCAACGGTTTTCTCCAAGACGCCATCCATTTTTTCTTGTTCTTTTTGGCTTGTGTAACTTAAAAGAATGTTTCTTTTGAGGTTTATCATCCAATGAGACTCTTGAGATCATTGTACAAAATAACAATAGAAAACTTTAATAATAATAAACGATGGCGAGTACAGTGTATGCCACTGCAAAATTGGGATTGAGGATTGGGACCATATGCTTACACTTGTAGAGAAATAACGGGCTTAAAACTTTTTTTAAGTCAATTTTTGGGTCTTAAAGTAGAAACTTGACATGAAAAAATAGAGTTTAATATTTTATTGTGCAAAAAAGTCCATATTTGCAAACTTTTCTGTCTACATTTCTAGGTACACATGGACTCTCTCTCTCTCTCTGTCTCTGTGGATTTAAAACTTCAGTCAACGCAAACAAAACTTAAAAAATCCTCACATTTCAACAAGGTATTTACACACTCCTTCTCTCTCTCTCTCTCTGTACAAAACACACAAAAATGTTTTGAAAGGATTTGAGACTGATCGTAATTAGGAAGCTGGTTAACCGAAAAGAATGTAAAAGTTTAATGGACTTTTCCGTTTAAAGTGATTATGTTGTACAATACAAAATGAGAAAAAAGGGATTCTTTTGATGGAATCAATTTTTTTGTGTGTCCTTTTCACTCAATGACATTCTTTAAAGTTCAAAACAATTTTGTACAAATAGGAAAACCATTTTACTAGTCAGTTAGACTCTTGACATTTTCTTTTTTGGAATGGAAAAAAAGAGAAGGAGGATGGGGGTAGAAGACAGAAAGACACAAAAAAAAGTCTTTTATTTATACTTTGACTATTTCAAAAAAGAACTAAACTTTACAAGGGAATGTACCTTTTTAAGAGAGAACACAAGAATCAGAATAGAGGGCTACACACAAAATCAAATAAAAACTCTTTTTTTCTTTTCCTCAATATGCATCTTTTCACATTCTTTTTTTTTGCAAAAAAACATTCTTGAGAAAATTTACATAAAAAGAATGAAAAATAGTTCAAAATTGGCATTTCAATTCTATCTCATTTTCTTTAGTTGATATTACAGATATATAGAAAAAAATATGTCCACACTTTTCTTTCTTGTTCCTCCACCTTGAACTCAAAAGTTCACATAACAAATTTTGTTTTTTTTTCTCAAGAGAAGAATGGAACATTTTAAATTAAATATAACATTTTCTCATCCTCATTTAATTTTTTTTGTGTGTTTATTGTTTTCAACAAAATTCGTTTTTGACAATTATTCTTTTGACTGTCATTCCTCACCTTGAAATAAAAAGTGATGGGTACTGTACAACTTTTTTTGAAAAATGTTGTACCCCAAAATTGCCCTCTCCTCACAACAAGTCTACGGGGGGAGAGGGAGACTTGAAATGTATTTTAAATAAATGAACATCATAAAATAAAATGACCTATTCAACTTGTTTATTTCCCCTACAGAGAAAGAGAAACAGAGGGGCAAAAAAAATTGTGAGGTTAATATTTTGAAGACTTGTTTGAGTTTTAAATGGTGAAAATGTTTAAAAAAATGAAGAGGGGGGAGAACTGAAAGATGGTGAAAATAAAATATGAGAATATCTTTTTACAAGAAGGGCTCCTCTGTGCTAAAAGATAGGGCGTGTGGAGGGGTGAAGATAATTTTTGTGAGGAAGAATTATTTTGAAAGGATGAGTTATGCATAATTATCATTTATCGTTTTGACGGCTCGTCGTTATCATTTAAAGTTCGTGTGTGGCTTGTCTCTAAGACAGTCTTGTCTCCCTTTAAATTGTTAAAGATAACCTCGTTTAGTCCGCATGCTGTGAGAGAGAGAGAGAGAGGGAGAGAGAAGATTGGCTTTTAAATGTGTGAAATGGCATTGTGTTCGTAAATTGTTGTGACTGAGCAAGTCTCTCGCAAGTATTTAACGCGTTCCTTAAATTTTTTAATGAGTACCAGATAAAAAAGAAACGACTAAAAAAATAGCATGAGAGATGAGACAAGGACCATGGAAAATGAATGAGGATTTGTGTACAAGCATCTTCACTCCACACTGAAAAAAAATTACAACACGTTCTTTGATTTTTGGAGACAAAATTTTTGTCTTGAGAGAGAAAGAGAGAGAGAGAGAACAAGAAAATGGAGGTCCGTGTCCATTGGAGAATATTTACAAGTTAAAAAAGTTTTTTATCTTGATCCACTTAAGCAACTCATTTACAACATTCATCATTAGCCTTCTTTTGAAAATGGAAACAAGATTTTTCTCCTTGTTTTTTCCTTTGCAAAAGACACACAAATAGAAACAAAAAAAAGTTGTAGGTTCAATTCCTTCCAATTGGGAAACATTGCAAAGAATACGATGGCAAGTCACTTCTGGGTGACTCTTTCCAGATTTTTCTCTCTCTGTCTCTCTCTCTCTCTGTGGAGATATACAAGATGAGAGTATGGGAATAAAGGGAAAAAAAACGATGGGAGACAACAACAAGTGCAAAAGAATCCCGAACATATTTCTTACGCACATGTATAAACTCTAGAATTTACGCACTCTTCAGCAATTAGTGCCAGGAACCAAACAGAATGACAAATGGAATGAACTTTTCCCTTTCAAAATATTGCCTGCGTCTTCTTCTCTTCTTCTTGTACTTTGACTGAATACAGTAGAAAAAAATGCAAGCATGGCATCACCAAAATTCACCGAATAAGTGTAAGCCAACTTGTTATTTTATTTCATTGGGATTCTTCTCTCCTTTTTATATACGAGACAAAAAAATGCAACAAATTATTATTAGAGACAAAACTCTCTCTCTCTCTATAGATTCATATAGACAAAATCCTACATAATCTTTTTAGAGTAATTTGAGGGTTTCTAAAGCGACAATCCTCGTTAAAGGGATTTTCTTACTTTGTACAGATCCATGCTCTGCAGTGTACAACAGGGGGTCATAAATTCAATCTACTTAATATTTTTGAGACCAAAATTCTACTGGAATTTTCATCTCTTACGATTACATTAAATGAAAACAAGGGGACTTTCAGACCCAGAATATTATTCCCTCCCTTCCATGAACCAAATTTGTTCACATGTCACCAACATTTTTTTAGTCTTTTTCTCTCTCTCTCTCTTTTTACAGTAAACATTTTTTGGTTAAAAGTGTCTTCTTGTTAATTGTTTCTCTCTAAAAAACCAGCCATTTTTTCAGTACTTTGTCATAAGCCCCTATTTCAAGAGAAAAGAGAGGCATGAGTTGTAATGCCGGGACTTAAACTTTAATTTAATTTGAAGAAATTAAAAAAAGATGAAATACATTTTCAATATTATGACAAAATGTAGCGCACCACAATAATAAATTATTGTTTGTATGAAAAGAAATTATTATTTTAAAAAAATATGTACTGCCGCAACATATTGATTTCTTTGCGAGCCTTCACTCAAGTCGACAAAAACATTTTTTTTAAAAGTGTTTCTCCAAACAAAAAAAAATGTACAGGGGCTTCGAGAATAATTATGAGAGTGAATGAAGTTGAGCGACCATTTTCTCTGTGTAAATATTTGCGCATTTCTTAAACAGTACAAAAAAATGTATTTTTCATACAAGACAAAATATTACAGTTGTATAGACACCCGAGAAAAGAAAGGTTGAAAATATTTTTTCGGGTAAAAGACACATTTTTTCGGTTGTGTGGAACTGTAGACATGGAAAGAATATAAAAGGTATTAAAAAATAACGTACCTTGCTCATATCATCGTGACGCTTGAGCAAGTCCAGGAGCGACTGAGCTGCTGTCCAAGTAGGACACACAGTCAGACTGACTGCTATGAACACCAAGAAAATCGATTCCTTTCCCTTCAACCAGCACATTTTAGGTCAACAACAAAATAAATTTTCTCTTCTTTTTTCTTGGCTTGGTCTTGCCTCTTTTCTGCCGAGTGTAGATTTTCTCTTTTCTCCTTTCTCTTCTTTCCTTTCTTGGCCCTCTCCTCCTCAAAAGAAACTTTGTCTGCACAGACGAGAAACTCTGAGAAAGCACACAAAAAATCTTCTTCTTCACAAAATGTATGTCAACTTGAACCTTCTCCTTTTCCTTTCTTTTGTATTTTTTTTGTAAAGAAAGTTTTTAATTATATTTTTTTTGAACCACAGTTAAATCCAACTTTTTTTTTGTTTCTTTTTTTTATCTCCAAAAGATAGAACACAATGAATTGTACAGAATTTTGATAAATTGAACCACAAAGAGAAATAGAATTTTTTATTTCCCTTTTAATTTAATTATTGCTTGAACAATTACAATTTGAATGATTTTTTTTGTTCACTTTTTTTTCTATTTAAAAAATAAATATTGGCAGGAGATTGATTTTGACTTTTTATTTATTTAAGAGAATGGAACCGTCACTCAGACTTGAGACACTTGGTTTGGATAGAGAGAATTGGTCAAAAGACCGAAAAATAATGGGAGAGAATATATATAGTCACAATTAAAGTATTCTGATGTTAAAATATATATAGACTGGATATGTCTGTATGTAATGATAGACTGTGGAAGGGAGAATGGGTAGGTTAGAATTGTAGACGGATTATTTATTAAGAGACAAATAGAGAGAGAGAGACTAGTTAAATATTATTTTTTTAGTATACTTGATATAGAATACAAAGGGCAAAAATATTGAAAAAGGCTGGCTGCCTTTTTTTGAAAAAAATGACAATGAAATGGAGAATAAGGAATAGTTAAGGATGAATTAGATTTTGTGGTAGGAAGAATTTTCAAGACGTGCGAATTGCTCTCGCCACTGTTCGAAACTGAGGGAGAAAAACGAGTCGCGTTGAGCTCCACTGACTGACTCCTTCTGACTTTGTAAAGCCTCCTCACTCGAATTCCGAGAGGGAACGAGACTGCGAGAACAAGAACAACAAGATGATGATGATGACGGGAATCAATATTGTTAATAGCTAAATGGTTTCTCTCTCTCTCTCTCTCTTAATGTTTTCCTACTTAAGTAAGTGTAACTTGATATTCAGTCTGGAAAGCGTCACTTGTCTCCGTGGATTGAGGGATGCCACAAAAAAATACAAGGCAAGTGGTAGTGGTCCATACAAAAGATAGTTTTGGACAAAAAAATTTAACTTGTCTTTAAATTCCTACTCAATATATTTTTCTGACAATAGACAGTTGAAGAAAGAATTATTTTTTATGTAATATTGTATTGGATATTTCTGTGAATTTACAAAAAATTTGAAAAAATATTATCTTTTTTTGGATATAAATACACGTAAGATGACTAAAAAAATATTTGAAAATTGTTTTTTCCACATAAATGTTTACAAACTTTTTTATTTTATAGTGTGAATATAGAATTATATTTGAGATTTAAATAAAAAAAAGTTTTTTTCTACTGTATGTCAGCCTAGGGAGTAACCACAAGGATACAATTTTCCCTGGTGAGATGAAAGATGAAAACCGCAGTATTGGACACTGTGTGCAATCTGTGCAATATTATTTAGGTATGTATAGATGTTGAAGTTATAATCTTTTCTATTTTATATCAACTCTTGTTTTTTTTATGGAGAATATTCCATGAGAATATTTTTTTCCCCTCTTTTTCCTGATGATGATGAACTCTCTGTCTTGTCTATTGAATTTGAATTGATGAGTGAAGAGTGCAAGTAGGGGAGGGGTTGGTTTTTGAGTGTTGATGAGAATGAGAAGATTAACTTGAGGAGATTTCAATTTGGGATGGAGTCTCTCTATTTTTGTCTATAGAGAATTTTACCACGTTCAAAATTCAATTGATGATGATGATGATCAAGTGAGAGGGGCCAGGTATATTGAGTGTACAGATGGTTGTTGCTGTTTTGATAGCAAAGACGAAACTGAGCTTGATATGCCTACGCTTTGCTATAGGGGGTACTGACGAGTTTTTAACTTTTGTATGGGGTTCAACTTGTGTTGTGTAACTCGCCGGTTCTTTTGTGATGTGCCTTTACCTTTTTTTGTGCTGTACAATTGTTTAGACAAGTGTACAGGCTACTACTAAATACAGTACACATGGGTTAGTCTTGTATTGGCATAGCCATGGAATCGACTTTTATTGTGTAATTTAGTCTGAATAAAAACTAATTTTGGACCAAATTTTTTTTCTTTATCTTTTATTGCAGCCAACTCTTTTTTTTACAATTGACATTTACAAAAACACTCTTTGACCTCAAAAGCCACGCATTTCATTCCCTTTTGCTCTTCTTCTAGTCTACATCACTTTGATTCGGTTCAATCCAATTTATCGCATGTTGTGGGGATACATTAGTTGAATGAGTGTAATTGTTCCTTTAATTGGATTTTTTTTAAACTTTTAGCAACCAATTTTGGATTCATTTTACTTACTTTTATTTTTATTGCAAATGTTTTTTTTTCACCTTTGGCTAGGAACAAACATTTGGCGAGTAATTTTACCAAAAGGAATTTGAGTCAAGTCTTGTAATTGCAGTTTCAGGATTTTCTAAATAGGAAAAACTTTTTTTTTATTCTTCAATTTTCCAATACTCTTTTTTTGCTTTGAAAAAATCAACATGAACTGTTTCTTTAGTTTATTTTATATAAATTTTTTATGGAAAATTCCACAGCAGAAAAAAAAATTACAGGACCATAAATGGAGTTTGAAATTTATTAGTTTGACTTTTGGTAAATTTTTTAAAATGTTAATAATGATTGTATTACCATTAAAATAAAAATAAATTTCAAAATTCTACTCTCTCTCTATTCTCCCATAAAATAAATCCTCAAAAGTTCAAGTGGTATAAAAAATTGTAGTCATGAATTGGAACATGAAATAAAAAAGAATGGCTACATCAATTGATTTACTTTACCGATATTAAAATGACATTTTTTCCCCTCCAATTTTTTTTCACTCAAAAAAAGGAGTGGAGATCAGAGTAAAAGGTTGTCTACATATTTGTATCTTTGTATCTCTACAGTCAATTTAGTTGACACCGTCCATACACTACGATTACATTGTTCCCATATTAAAGAGTCTCAAGTCTTGTAACAAAAGATAAAAAGTCCATCTTTTTTTTGCTCCACAGTCCACACAATGTGAATTGTTACTTGTATGACATGGCATGGAAGGAAGAAGAGGAAGAGGGGGGAGAATGAAATGGCAACTGAGAAAAGGATGACCAAAGTTAAAAGTTTTTTGGAAGAGGGTGCCGCTGGCTTTTTTACGACCCCAAGAAAACTAAGACCAGTGGTCTCAAATCCTATGCACTTGAGAGCATGTAATATATTATATGCACTTTTTTTGAGCACATGTAACATGGGGGAATTCACAGAGACCCAGGATAAAATGTGACTGAGGGTGGAAGTGTAGAGAGAGAGAGTGTGTGTGTGTATGGTACAAAAGACAAGGTCCATGAATGCCTTACCATGTAAGATTCGCATTTTATATCTCTCTCAATTTCTTGTCTCCTTCCCTAGGATCGTTTAGATACACATACATGATCCTCTTGTTAAAATACACCACGTCGTACAATTCATGGGCTACATACAACAACACAAAAAAGTACAAGTTTATAACGATTGTGTGAAAGGGAAGTAAACGTCAAGCTCTTCTAGTTTTCTGTATGGACTCGTGTGTGTGTAGGGAGGAGGACCATCAATTCTGTACATTAAGAATAAAGCCTCTGGGTATTACATTTGCACTTGCTCTTCTCTCTACCATGCCAATGTCTGCATCTATACAAAATATACTCTTCCACTTTTCCTCTCTCTCTCTCTCTTACAAGGAGAGGCAAAGTCCGTCCATGGAGTCGTTCTCAGTCAGCTGAAAAACTTTTCGTTTTTCCATCTCTCTCTCTCTCTCTCTCTCTCTCTTTGGTGTGTATAAAACAGGGTAAGTTCACTTCTCTCAAATGTTTACATGGAACCAACCCTCTCTGCTATATATACAGATGATACAATTGTACGATTAGTTCCAAAGCCCAGTATACCCAGACTTTTGTTCGATTTAACTCGACTTGATTCTCTCCATCCACTTTGGATGGAGAATGTTAGAGCTCCATTTCAACATTTTACTTGTTTGGAACAACTTGATGAACTTTATAACACATTTCGTGTATGTATCTCACAAATGTAACTACCAGTCTACAGTTCTATTTAGTTGATAGTGTGGAGTTGAAGAAAATATTCAATTTTCTTTGTATCTAATCCAATTAATGTCACTTTGTCTCCATGTAAAGTATACACAACTATCTGTATTTATGGATTCCATTAGACGGAGAATTAAATTACACACACAAAAAAAATATTTATGAGTTGCTCAAAATTCCAATATTAATTACTCATCCCCTCCATTCCTTCTCTTCTCACTACATTAATTTTTATTACTGGATAATAAAATCAAGGACGGGGTGAGGAAGACTTTTTACATTTTGTACTTTGAATTGTTCCAAGAAAATGTATTTTTTTAAATTGAAAAAAAGATATTTATGATTCTACCATTTATCAATAATTCAGTATTAATCTAAAAGGTTAACTATTTGCCTGGTCTTTGTTTGATCAGGGGATGATTATTTAAATTATCAATCCAGAAGTGCTAAAATTTTGAAAATGAATTTTGAAAATTTTAGCACCTTGGTGTCACTCTAGTTTACAGTGGAGCAGATGCTCCTTCATGGAAAAAATTGGGCTTGAATGTAACGACGTCATAACAACAATGTGGGAAAAAGTTAGATGTAAATAGCTACCCGTGAATTCTGACCTCATGCTCATAGCCACAGACGTAATGCCCGTATTGCTATATTTTGATGTATAAAATTTTATAATAAAAAGTATTTCTTTTTGAATCTAATTTTACAAATTAGATTTAATTTTGGACTTTTTACATGAAAAGAAATTATCTACAATAGTTAATTGTTGATACTACTATTTTTACTAGAAAATAAAATTGTTTTAAAGTTTATAAAAAGAAACGATGAAAAGTTTAGTCCAGCGTCAAGTTCGCTATAGACGGTCAATTGGGCACGTGATGAAAAGTCAAGTGGGATACAGAAGAATATCAAATGAAGTATTGCCAACTCAAGCGGAAATAGTAATTTGTGGTTCGGGTTTAATGGGGAATAGTGTGGCTTATCATTTAGTAAATCAAGGAAGGAGAGACGTAGTAATTTTACAATTACCTGGACACACGTTGAATTCAAAAGGAACGACGTCGTCTAATATTGGGGCACCCATATCATTATTCAAGTCTTCCCGTCATGAGGAAGATACGATCCGACAAAGTATTACTCTCTACAAAAGTTTACATGAAAAGGGCTATGACATTGGCCTCCAACCCAATGGTGGACTCTATTTAGCTCAAGAGTCTGAAATGATGACAGACTTTTACCGACGTGTTGACTTGTTCCAAGCCACGAGTGACATTCGAATGGAGGTAAAAATATTATTTCCATATTTATTAAATATTGCATGACGAGTTGAATTTAGTCATTAAAATTATGAATCATCAATAGATCCTGACACCCCAACAAATTCAACAACGTTTTCCTCTGGTCCATACGAATGATCTTAAAGGCGGTGTCTTAGTTCATGATGATGTGAATGCCAATCCATATGAAATTTCTAGAGCTTTGGTGTCAGAATCTATAAAAGGTGGGGCCAAAATGGTTGAGAATTGTTCCTTCAACAAAGTTTTGGTAGAGAATGGACGGGTCTGTGGGGTTGAGACGATGAATGGAATCATTAAATGTGGCTATTTTGTTAATTGTTCTGGTTGGGTAAGAAATATACATTTTAATTTGGTTAACAATTATTTATAATAGTAATTTTAATTACTTCTCATAGTTTGCTTGGGAATATGGCCACAAACAAACGCCACATATTCGAATTCCAGTTCATCCAGTAAAGCGACATTATTTAAAAACAAAACCAAGCTCAAAAGATTTACCACCAAATTTACCAACAATTACTGACATGAATTCATACATTTATACAAGTGTACTACCTGACAATTCTTTTGTCGTTGGAGCCAATGAAAAATTTGCAAAACCCATTTTCACCAGGCAATAGACTTTGAGTAGTCAAAAATTAATTAATTAAAGCGACCAGAGGAAGAAAGTCTAGTTGTTTATTATTTATGACAAATAAATGTTATTCATTTTTTAAATATTTTCATATTTTGGTCGTAAATAAATTCAAAAATTGAACTGGTCGCTATAATAATAAATTTGACTACTCAACTAAACCTTTGACCTTACTAAAGTGGAGTTCCATCTCAATGGATGACAGAAATGACACCAGATTTGGATCATTTTTTGCCATTGTAAGTACGAGTATGCCCTCAAATAATTAAGTAGTTTAAAATATAATTAATTAAATTTATTTTGAAGATTGGATTCAGCCATTCATCGATTTCCTTTACTGAGGGAATTAAAGAAGGACACATTCACCAGTGAGCCGGACACATTTTCACCTGATGGTTCACCCATAATTGGAGAAGCTGCTGAAATTAAAAATTATTTTGTGGCTGTTGCCACTAATGGTAGTCCCATGCAAATTGCTGGAGGATTTGGGAAATATTTGGCTCATTGGATAATACATGGTGAAAGGCATTCACCATTGTTAAATTTTGACATTTTGCGATTTGTTGATGTTCATAATTGCAGGTAATTTTGAATTACATAATTTCATATTACAATTCTTGGAACAAGTGGTAGGTATAAATTTTCTTTTGACATTTTAGAAACTTTCTACGGGACAGAGTGTCTGAGGTGGTGGGGAAACAATGTGAAGTTTACTATCCAAATGTAACTCAATATTCAACGGCAAGAAATATTCGATGTTCTCCCCTCCACTCCATTCTTCAAGATAGTGGAGGTGTCTTTGGTGAAAGCATGTGTTTTGAACGAGCTGCATATTTTGACAAACCACTTACAGGTTTATCACGTAAGATTATTATCTTTAATTTTCATCTCTCTTTTACCTGTTTTCTCTATCATCAAAAAAAACAATATGAAACTCAATTTAGATGAAGGAGTAAGAACTTTAGAGACTACATTCAAGAAACCTCCATTTTTTAAACTGTTGCAAGCAGAACATGTCGCATGTACCCAGACAGTGGGCCTCAGTGACATTTCTTCCTATTCCAAATTCATGCTGTCGGTACAATTTTAAAGAGAACACAAGTATTTCTTGAGAATCAAGAATTGTTTTTGTTATATTCTAAGTATTTTTCAAACTTTTTTTCCAGTCCTCACAAAATCAACTTCTTCCCTATCTTCAAAAAATTTGTTCAAATAATATTGACATTCCTGTTGGTAGTTTGATACCCACAGGGATGCAGAACCACCGTGGTGGGTATGAAATTGATTGTGTCTTGGGGAGACTGGCATCAAATCGGTACTGAAAATGTTTTCAACAATATTTAGTTTTTTCTAATATTATTATTAATAATTTATTAAATATCAAAGGTACTTTATGTTATGCCCGGAAAATGTTCAAACTCGTGCAGCCGAATGGATGCAAAGATTTCTACCATCGGACAATTCTATTGAGATAAGTGACACTACTTCTAAATATTCAATGATTGAAGTAGCTGGTCCAAAAAGTCCGGACGTTGTGTCCTTACTTGCTCATTGTGACATGAAGATGCCAATATTGCGATTTAAGGTGAGGTCAAGCCAAATAATTAAAAGGAGAAAGTATCATTCCTCGAAATTTAATAATTAAATTTTAATTTATGATTAGGTTACCAGTATGTCCCATGCACCAGAAGTATGTGTTACTACATTTACGACTACGGCAGCTCCCGGATACAGTTTATGTATTCCATCAGAGTATGTGATGCATGTATATAAACAACTCTTACATTATGGAAAAATTTATGGGATTCAAAACACGGGTTTTTATGTTCATCGGAGTTTACGAATGGAAAAAAATATTCCATTTTGGGGAGATGAAATACATAGTTTTTCTACACCACAAGAAGTTGGTGAGTTTGTAATAAAATTTGTAAACTCAATTTTATCATGAAAAGGGAAAAATTTGATAAGAGATTTTGTAAAATTTATAGGAAGAATGCATAGAGTTGATTTGAAGAAAGATTTTATTGGAAAAACGGCTATCCTAAAGCAAATGGAAGAAGGAGTCACTCAAAAGTTGACGTATTTTGATTTCAGTCCAGATGAAGATGAATATAATATTCATAAAGGTAAAGAAAAAGTTTGTAAGATAAACAGTAAAATAATAATTTGCCTATTGAAAACAATTAAAATTCCTAGACATGTGGCCTTGGAGTGGCGAACCAATTTATAGGTAAGAACTCATTAGAAAATTTCTAGAAATTAACTGAAGAAATGCAACTAATTCAATTCAATATAATTTATAGAAATGGGGTATTTATTGGAACTGCAACAAGTTGTGCGTAAGTATATTGGAATTATTTTGTGCTAAAATAAAAACAATTTTTTCTACCCTTCAAAATGTTCTGAGACCTGCTTTATTCATTTTATATTGATTACAGATATGGATTTACCAAAAAATCCATGATGATATTTGCGTTCGTGACAAAACCAAACAAAGAGACTAAACAACTTGAACAGGTCACAAATGATTACATATTGAACAAAGATGCTTTATATCAAGTTGTTCTAGCTGGAAAACGATTTAAATTATATCCTAGTTTAACGCTAAGGGCGAAAGTAAAAAATGAGTAAGTTGAAATCCAATGTTTAATGCGTTACAATTTAGAATTTCAATAGAATATTTTTGAATTTCTATTTATAAATAAAATAAATTCTTACTTTACTTGATTGTACACTGATTAAACATTGAATTAAGCACTCATTCCCCTTCGTTTCATACACGTTGGTTAATCTTCATAAAGCACCATTATTGATGGTCCATCAGTCTTCACACATTAGTTAAGGGGCTAGCACTTCTGGAAGGGTGTCACCACATGGTCCACTAAAATGAAATCTATAAAAATAGAAGACATTTAATATTTCAACACACATTCTATACGCCTTTGATCAATAGTTCAATCACAACGTTATTATTCACATCTCACCCAAAACTATTCGTTACTGGTGTGGAGTCCAAATTAAATTCTGCTACTGGTACCCCCCGAGCAGCTACCTAGAGATATCAAGTCAAAATAGGTAAATTCATCTTATTACTCATTTAATTTTAACCAAATTTTGAATGCTAAAATTTTGAAAAATGATGCCTACTTGAGGAGCAAAGGTGGCAGCCGGATATACAATAGAGGATGTTCCGACCACCAAACATAGGTCACATTTTTGTAATTCTTTACCTGTGATAATTGAAATAACCGTCAACAACTTCCAAATATTATTTTCAACAATAAATGATTGACGCTTTGTAATAGATCACGAACCACAATTGCGAAGGTCATTCTCATTTAAACCCTCTCCATACCAAACTACATCAGGCCGTAAAAGTCCATCACATGAACCGTTTGTACAGCGTGGAAGATCTTGTTCAGGTATCCTCGCATCTTCAGTGCCCGGGTCAGGGATTCTGAATGAGATGTATTTATATTCAAATAAATAAACAAAAATTTGGCAGTGACAATACATATTAGAGGAACAAAGCATTAAATTTCATGAAATGTATTCAATCATTACCCTTTGTCTTTCAAAGCAGGACATATTGGACTATTGTGATTTGATTGTACATCTAAACATTTTGTGCACTTTGTTCGAAACAAAGACCCATGTAATTCAATCAAATTCTTACTTCCGGCTTTGTGGTGCAATTCATCCACATTAGTAGTAACTACGATTACTTTCTTGTTCTCACTTGCCAATCTTTGCTCAAATTCTGCTATAGCTAGATGAGCCTTGAAATAAAAGAAATCAACAAAAAAATCTTTCAGACCGTTTGACCATATTATGTATGTATAGGCATATATTTAACTTACCCGATTCGGAGATTTGGTTAAAACAAGCTCTCGTCGATAATGATAGAATTCCCAAACTAAATACACAAGTACAAGTAAAATTATTAAACCACATCAAACTTATTTACTCTGTTATTTATGAACAAACCTAAAGACGGATTTTTGCGAAAAGCTTGAGGAGTTGCCAATTGCTCAGAAGGAAATTTTCTCCAGAGACCTTGTGCTCCCCGAAACACTGGAATTCCAGATTCCGCAGAAACACCAGCACCAGTGATTATCGCAACATACTTTGACTGTTTAACAATTTCTTTAAAAGTGTTCATGTCGGACGAAGGTTGCCTTTTTTGACTCATTACTAACGGGCGAACATTAAATGCAGCTTTTCGCATTTCAATAAAACCTAAACCTAACCTATAAATACACACGCCTCCAATGCACCTTTATCATAAAAAGTGCACTGAAACAAGAGTTTAAATGAAAGAATTTATATAAAATAATAAAAAGAGTTTTGATTCTTATTCACGTTCTTTCGGTTTTTTGTTGAACTTGAATATTTTTCCTCCCGCGACTTGACTCAAATTGTCTTTCTATGATTTTCAGTTAAAAGTTTAATTGTAGTTTATTTTTTGACTGTTACACAAAGGCTTTGGGACAAAGGTCCATGATGAAACGTTTATAAAAATCAATCAATTACGACTACAAAATGTAAAAAAAAATTATAGGTTTTGAGATTAAAATGTCGAGAGAAAAAAACCACAAATGACTGAACATACTAAATGACATTTAGTAAATGGTCAATTCGTTAAAGGCACAATAATGAATGGTATACTTTTAATAAATAATTACAGTAGAGAGAAAGGCAACAACATATTTAAAATTCATTATATTTATTCGAAACTTTATAATAAATGTAGAACTCTCTAAGTTTATTGACTTGTACATAATTTTTCTTATCATTAGATCATTACAAATATAAATGTAGTACATGTATGTAATAAACCGAATATTGGAATGTAATTAATTAATAATTAATTTTCATGATTTTAAATATTGGTACTGAAATTTTTTTTGTATTTTTTTGTATTTGTTGAAGATTCAGAAGTAAAACTACAACATAATTTTAGTAATTCACCTTCCTGAACACGTTCATTTTACGCCGGGGCTTACAGGGTCCACTTCATCCTATTTAAAAAAAGTAGTAAAAATTATAAGTATGACTTAATTCATGCATATGGTAAATCTAGGATGTAACATTTTCTTCTCACAATGAACTGATTATATTCTGATTATACCTTTACCGAACTGTGGGAATCAACGGATGACGCGTCATCACAATCAGCGCAAAACCAAGAGTATCCACGCCGTTTTGGAGAATACTTTAATGGAGGATCCAAACACAAGAAGTGAAATTCCAGACTACACTTGTCACACCTGCAATCAAAAAAATGCACTTGTCATTAAAATATAATAATTAGGAATGTACTTATATATTCATTCATTGTAAACATTTTGCAAATTATAATTAATATGTTCATCATTTTACGTACATGACTAAATTCTTTTTGAAATCTTCGCGTTGACACGATTCACACTTCCCTAAGCTATTTAAATTCAAATCTCCCGATATATTATTGCTTCCTGGAGATGTTTTTGGGGGACCCCAGTAACTTGTATGTTCTTTACTATCTCCTCTCGTCTGAACTTGACCTTTTGACACTTTTGGACTGATACTATGATTATGAGCAACAGGAGATACGACACTTCTGTATTTGTTTGGCTTCTTCAACTTTTCTCTCCCCCTCAACGTACGAGGAGCTTCGGTATCGACTACTGGGACATGATCCGATTCCTCAGATTCATCTCCACAATCAGAACACATCCTAAACACACAGAAAAATGACAACAAAATCAAAACATGTATTATTTTGTCTAAATGTATCATAATGATACACTTAAGACGACAAAGTACACAGACTATACAGTCACGTGAATTAAATGATTATCAGTAGTGATTATGAAATACTAAATAGACTCACCATCCAAATGATTTTGACTTTTTTGGCATCCTTGATAGAGGTGGATCAAGACAACCCAAATGATAATTTTTCTTGCATTCATCACATCTAGTGATTAAATGTTGATTTTCCGAGTTGTTACAGACCGCACATTTTACTATCCCCAAACGACCTGTAAATAATAATTGAATAATCCATGTGAAATAAGAAATTTTGTCAAATGCTATTCCAACCGCACTATAATGAAGTATTCATCGTGAATGATATACACAATCTTTTCAACAACAATTTCTATTAACAAGAAATACCTGTTGGAGACTGAGATCCATTGAAAGAATTTTTGGATTTAGATTTGTTGCGTTTACCACTAGGACTTCGTTTGTCACGTTTGTTTGGTGGGCTCTTACAATTCATTGAACTACTATGTCTTCTTTTGGGAACTACAATATTTAAATTTTGATTTGAGGGTGACACGGCAGTCAAAACTTCTCGTAGAGATTCCAAGTTTTTGGCAACTTTTTCTGCTTCTTCATTGTCGTTTCGATAAGCTGCATTCATTGCTTCGTAAGCACTTTTCAACCCAGCATGTTTGTCAATTAAATGCATTTTCTCTTTCTCAAGTTTTTCACATTGATCACCTAATGTGGCAAGTCTCAATTCTCGATCCATATAGTAAGCAGTATACTCCACTGTTAATGCGGGTTGAACATTCCATTTCCTTCTCACATTTGCTACTATTCTGTCATTTTTGTCTTCAATGTCGTAGGCCAAATCCTCTCCAGTTAATGCTGCCTTCCGTAGAAACATGTCAATATATGGTGAGGTATGAAGCAAACGAGACTTTTTAGTTCCTTCCTTCCATGTCAGTGAATCGTGTGACAATGGACGACGACCTTGTTTGGCTGCTGTCCCTGTTAGGGTATCAGACAAATTTTCTCCTGGAATTGGGCTCCGAATTGATGACTCTTGACTATCTAGATTACTCTGTAGTTTTGCTGCCATTTTTGAACGTATTTTTTCAATTTTATTCTTGCTTCGACTTTGAATAATTTTTTCTTTTTCTGTCAATTCTCCAGATTGCTTACGCTCTTTCCGAACTCGAAGTTGTTCTTGTAAAATTTTGTAACTCTCACTCCGCCGTCTAAAACGCACACAAAATAAAGAAATAAAAATATTAAATATACCAAAAAAACTGTGAGTGTGCAATAGTTATTCATATGCCACAATGAAAAAATGTACCACATTCGCACAAAATAATTCAAAACATATATTTAAAAGTACACAGTACCTTGCAACTTCACGATTGGTATGCATTTTACATGCGGCAAAGTAAGGATCAGCCACTTGACCAGCCAAGTCACCATCATTTGTTGGATCAGAGAGGAGGCCCAATTTGTGTGCACTGAAGTAAAAAAAAGAACATTATTAAAAATATAATTTAAAAAATGGTTGATATCTTCACTTTATAAACACTGATGATTTTCATCGTGTTTAGAAAAGCAGCATACCATGTTGCATGTAGGTAAGTTTTACAGAGTCCAGCATCACAACGAATTGTCATTCCAATTCTAGAATATCGACCATCCTCACACACAGAACAAGCATGATAGCCCCAATTAGCATAGCTAACGTCAAGAATATTGGCCAATCCATCCTCGCCAATTCTTGCACTTGGAGTATACGTTGCACAAATTAAATGAACCCATCTCCCGGTAATTGTTTCTTTGAAAACTCCACCTAAAAGCAAAATAAATTACAATAAAATCAATAATTTCCTCGTATTTCCTTATTTCAGTAAACGTATAATAATATTCTCTTGTATACGTTGTATATTATTTTTAAAAAACAATGAGATTGCTGGGGCCTCCAATCATACTTATAATTTCAAATGATGTTTTAAAAAAAATAACTTCGGCCTCACTTCAAAACACATTTTGCTAATTACTTTATGTAGTCTTTACCTTCATTTGGGCACAATTCGCATTTAATGGTCTGCAATCCACTTTTACAAGCGTCGCAAAACCATGGTTCTGTTGAATTTGACGACTCTGTACCACTGGAAACACTGGCATTATCACTGACCCCATAACACACTGTAATGTAAGAAAAATAACATATTTTTAGAATTTTAATTAAAAAAACTCTCGTAATATAAAGGTTTTACTTGAAGTAGATTTATTTAGATTTAACTTACTCTCATGGATAGTTATACCACAGGAGTCACACTCAATAATCTCATTCGTCTCATCACTTTTGTCCCCCAAACAAAATGAACATATGAGATAATCTACATTAACCTGTAACAGAGAAAAGAGCATCATTAGTGATAATTATGTAGTAGAACAATTAAATCTAATCAACATATAGTCTGAAGCAAACATTTTCATCATGGGCTTACCTCATGACGTCCTTCTGCTTGAAGAGCATCCACTCTTGAGACAAGAGATGAAATAGAGTTGTACTTTGACTTTTTGTGGCTTTTCTTGGAGGATGATTCATCCCGTTTCCGTTTTTTATTTTTGGATTTATTACTTTTATCACTACCATTAGTATGAGCAGATTTCTGTTTACTGACTTTTGGCTTGGCTTTTGAAGGTTTCTTTTTCTTCACTGCCCCTGACGCTGGTCCATTCTGTACAATTTCACTCGAGCCATCCTTTGATTTTGACTCCGAGGAATTAATATTATTCACATTTCCACCTGTACTAGTCTTGGATTTAGTCTTTGGTTTTTTTCTCTTTTTTTTGGGTAAGGGAAAATTTGAGCTGTCATTTAATTTTTTTAATGTTTCACGAAGAGCTGATTTACTGGATTTATTTGTTGATGATTCTTCATCTGACTGGTCACTATCATCATCTTCCTCATCTTCACTAGAAGAGTCTACAATTCACAATTGATATAAATTTCATAATTAGAATGTTGCACAATACATTAAAAAATATTTTTTAAAAAAACATAATAATCATTTGTTTACATTATATAAAAGTTTCAAAGGACCAATTTTCCCAACATTTTTTTTAGCAAACTAAATTATCAAACTATCAAAGAATAAAAAAAAAAGTTATGAATGTTATGATTTACCATCACTATTATTATTATCGTCAGAGTCGTCGTCAGAATGTGATGAAATTCCTTCAGCCGAGTCATCTTCATCATAGTCATCACTTCCTCCAACATAGTCATAGTCGGAATCGTCAGAGTCTTCTGGTAAGAGGACGTCTTCAACATTTTTAGGTCTAATTCGCCTTTTGCCACTGGATTCTCTCTCCACTATTAATTATTGGGAGTAAAATATTGAGTTTTGAGAATATTAGGAATATCATAAGAAGGTAAGGAAAGTACATATTCATAATAATGCATATTTGATTAATGTTAACTGTTAACATGAATAAATAGTCTTTGAAGGGATTTTTTTGGTGTTCAGGGAAGCATATAGGGAGAAAGTTGAATATAAGACGACTCATCCTAATGTGAGTGATATACTATACAAAGTTACATTGGGCAAAAAGCTACTGGCAAAGGCTTTTGCACTGTGTGGAAGAAGGGGGTAGGTATTACATTAGAAAAACCAGTATGAAAAATGAACTAGGAAGTTATAAGCGGAAAAGAGAGAGAAAAGATCCAAATTAAAGGGTAACTTACTCATGGTCCGGACGATGAAATCAACCCCTAATGGGGATGACTTTTTTGCCATGATTAATTTTCTATCACCCACTATGTCAAGACAATTATTTTCTCACTTATCCTAATTCACTTTAATACACTTTTATCTTATCCTCTGTCGTTTTCAACCTGAATTGCGTGGAGTGGATGCTTTGCGCGTCTGTTGAATGATCTCAAAAATTCCCTCCTTAAAATTCCATCACGTGATTTTTTGATGTTCTCCTCTCAAGTCTCTCACTGACCCAAACTTTTTCGTCTCTACTAGAAATTGGTCACAAATGATACCGGGTCAGTTTTTGAGGGTGACAAGGGGTCTCCTGAGGAGGACACTCAAGTCCACTCGTCGCTATAGTTCTGCCGTACCCACCACAAAGTCAGAGTCGACGAGGACAGAGAGCGACAATAGTTTTTTAAACGTGAATCTCATAAATCACTTGGAGAGGACAAGTCTAGTCGATTTTGGAAATGAAGAGGCTCTTGTACGACTTAAAGAAGCTGTCAAGTTTGCAGATATTTTATTTAAAGTGGACACTTCAGGAGTCAAACCATTGGACTCTGTTTTAGAACTAGAGTATGATTACATTTAATTGTTATTCATGAATTTTGATAGATATTTGTAATTGTCGTCAACTTAATATTCCTTTATTTTAATTTCAGATCTGTGTACCTCCGTCCGGATAAAGTGGGTACAACAAATAGACAAGAAATATTACGTAATGCTCCCATCACGGAAGAAGATTACATTGTCGCTCCTCCAGGAAATATTCCATTAGAACAAAGAAAGTCTTAGCATAGTAAATTAATGTTATAAATGAGTATTAAAATAGTCAACTATTGTATAATAAACTTTTTTTTATTGACTGACGTGAGCGAAGATATTGTTGTATACATTATAGATATACTGTACAGATAATATTTATTTTGCATAAGGATACATACATGAGAAAGTAATCAATAAGTTAAACCAATAATTATTATTATTCACAATAATCATAATAATGTACTTTTCTTTCTTTCTTTTTGGTATCGTTCATCATCAATTATACGTAATATAACATGACGGATAAAACTTAAATTTTGATTGGACCTCTCTGTCTTTTTCTTCCTAGGGACATTGATAGTTTTTTTTATTATAAAAAAACCTTTAATTCATTAAATATAGCACAGCTTTTTTTTCAACAACAAAAAATATTTCACAGAACGAACACAAAAAGGAAGAAATTTCAAATTTGAATTAGTAGTAGTCGTATATGCTAGCAAATAACAAAATACTATAATTATTATCTTATATCCGTAGTATATTACTTATTATGTAGATTCAGTTGTCGTCGTTGGGTCACTCAAGAAAGAATAATCTTTTATACTCTCACATACACACTCAAAGTACACACAATCCGATTTCATCAACCAAGGTACAACAATAATAGCATGATGATGATGACTGTGTCAACCAAGGGGGTTGACGAAGAACTGTCAAATTTTTTTTTTTGCTTTTTTTGAATTGATTTTTTTTCCTTTTTCTTTTAAGTCTTTAGAAACTTGTAGTATTAAAGACTGTCCATAATAGCCGAATATTGAATTAGTAATAATGTAGATTGTAATAAATATTATCAATTATGATTCATTTTTCTGCAGTCTGACATCCTTTTTTTCAATCGTCTTTCTGCCTAGAAATAAGATGTTCCTTTTTTTTCGTCCTTCATATTACATTTTTTCTTTTTTTTGGTGGTTTGTAGTCAAATGAGACTTTAAAGATTCGGAAACACGACTATTTCATTGTTTATATGTGTGTACTGATTAATAAATTAGCTTACTATTATACTATTTCGAAAATAGAGGGTTCCTCATCTCAGAAGGCCTTTTTTCAGAGAAAAAGTTGCGTAGTATTAACACTTGTCCGACGGAAATCACAATAACTGTCAGTGTCTCAATGACAGACCACAGTTGAACCCTATAGTGGACAAACAACAAGAAAATGAACATTTATGGATATAATTATTTCCTTGGAAGAGTTTCTCTTCTTTATTAAATAAATATTACCTCTCGTTGAGATCTTCTGCTCGCTTTCTTCCTTGTGTTTCCCGCAGTCGATGATGTGTCTGATAATCGATTACATTGTTTAAATTCTCATGAATGGTCTGAGCAGAGGTTTCAAGCTAAAAGTTTCAATCATCATCATTAGTACAACGAGATTACACAATAGAAACCACAAATGGTCGGGTTTAAACTTGTACATACGTAAAAATTTGCATATATACATGTAAATTTATTCATACAAGTATATCAAACCAATGCATACCTGTGTCATTGCTGTTATGTGCTCTCCAACACCTGCAGGATAATCAAATAAAAAATCATTATACATCCGTATGACAATACGAAACACAAAAAAAGAAGCCGTACAAGTGAAAAAACACACATACCAGGTAAAGCTGGCTCATCTCCTACTTGAAGATCCATATACACCAATTTGTGAGAGAATGTAGAAAATTCATTTGAGAAACAAAACTGCGAAAAGATGAAAAATGACATCATGAACTGTGTCTAGACTGTACTCAGATATGTATATAAAGTATACTTGATAGAATTTCGTCTATTTTTTCTACAGTATAAAATGATTCTTTTATTTTACCGAATAAACTCCATCAAAATCGGGTACAAAAGGGAAAGTGTCGTATTGTTTTTTAACTTCCTTGTAAATCACTTGTTTATTAGGTGCTTCAATACTAACATCGACATCATAATGTCCACCTGTCACAACCTGAAATCATTCAAAAAAAAACATGTTTAAAATATATTGACCATACGTATGGCACAAAAAGATTACTGAGACACTTGTTGGACAATTTAATTTAATCATCGTCTCATCAAATAAGTTTTGATTATATTTACCTGAAATTCAAATGTAGTCTGCTTCCCTTTAGGAATATTTTCATAGAAACACTCTTTTGCATTGTCTATAAAAAAAGAAATGTAAGACAAAAAAATTTCATTATATTATACGTAACCATTTATAGTAGTTTGTTGTTTGAAGCAAATAATATCATTTCATATGCCGGTGCCGGTATCATAAACAAAAACCAAAGTACAATTGTTTTTGACAAAATACTATTAGAAAATATTGACAGATTGACATACCCGGAAGTTCAAATGTCAATTCCACGGAAGCAACTAGGGTGAAGGGTTGTAATAAGATCGCCGATATGAGCAACGATCCTAATAAATACATACAGGACGTTTCTGATTTCCAACAAATGTTTGACATAATTATACACACAATAACTCAAAACTTGATGAGACTTGCAATATTTCTATTTTTTGTTATAAATAAGATTCCCGAGGAATATCTCCTAATTTAAATAACCACGAAATTACACTTTTACTCTCCGACAACATTAAAGACACAAAATACAAATTTTAACTCCTAATTAAATACGAAACATTTCTTGATCGAAATTTCCAAAATAAGGTGACGTGTCTGCTGTCTATATTGTTATGTACATATGTATGCGGCCTTTCGAATTTATTTACCGCATTCTGCTAGGCAGCAAATAGGTTCCGTTATTTCACTTTTCTTTGTTTTTTAATCTTTTTAATTTTTTTATCATTCAATGAATTTGGGCAATCAAAAATTTCAAACTCTTTTATTTTAACTTTTTTTGACATTTAAAATATAAAATAAATTGATATTTGAGATCACTTTCAAAACAACGGGCATCACATTACATGACAGTAGCTACGGCTCATCCCTGCAAAATAAAACGATCATTGGTCAATCACTGATTTAATCACTAATTAAATTCTTTGAGTGTCACCTGAGTCATCCCGCAGTACTTTGTTATGATGACTAAGAGAATTACTTGGTTCTTCCTCAATTTCCTCAATTTGTACTGTCGAATCATTGACCTTTGCTGGAGACTCTTTGTCAATTGTCTCATCCTCCCCTGACAATGAGTCTTCCTCTGGAGGTTGTTCAACAAAGGATTTTGTCTCTGCGTATGATATGGACAAGTCAACATCAGAAGGTGCCCCCACCACTTACAACAATGAAAAGAAACCCCAAATTTCAAGGACTGGAAGAGGACATGAATAAAATCAAAATGAGTATTTACCTAAGTAGAATTTCTATTACTTTGTCTTTGACTCTTGGTCATTAAGGGCCAAAAAATATCCCATCTTCCCATATATTCAACATCATACATACTCGCATCTTCATCAACTTCAGACTGTTCTCCATCATTTGATGACATTATTGATACATCTGATCCTCCACCAGACCCGCTGTGTTCCACGGATGATGATGACTTGATTGAGACAACTGAACTCGTCTCATTTTCAGCGTCAACATTTGCCCCAGACTCCTCACCCGTTGGACTATTTAATGTTGTTAAATTTTGATTATTTTGTATTAATGACTCATCACTTTGATATTGTCGCCGTCTTTTTTGATGTCTCCATATTTTCATTGATGTCATAATGTCATCCTCATGAGGAGTATCAATAGACACGGTGTCATCTGGCACAATCATCTCCTTTGTCTCGTCATTACCTTTGATGTACATTTTATTTGCCCACAGTACATCCATTTCAATTGGACCTTGTTCTAAACCATCTCTGTCTCCATCAAAATCATTAGTCAACTCTAAAAGTACTTTCATTCCCTCACATTTCAAAAGTTGTGTTTGTAATTCTTGACGATTCAAGTCAATCCCTGATAAACAACTGATGCAACCACTCACATCATCGTCATCATTTGACATTAACGATTCTGTATGAGCTGGATGATAGATTGATGAATCTATTGATTTTTGATGGGATGGTCCTGGAGTCTCGTCCGTCTCAACATGGAATATTTGTGGTGCACCATGAGTAGAGTCGTCATCCTCACTTGTTGGTTCTCGTCCAGTAGAGTATGATCCTGGATAAAATTCATTTATATTTGTAGTACGGTTGGTAGGAGGAGAGAGAAAAACCAATTTTTCATCAAAATAGTCACTTTTTTCATTCTTCTTCATATTGATCTCTGTCCGACTCAACTTTGAGGGGACAGAGAGTGAAGATGTGATAATTTCATTTCCCCATTTGTTTCTTAATTTAACCTCACCATAATCTTTTAAATTATCACTATTAGAAACAGTAACATTGTCAGCAGTCTCGCTCTTCAACCAAGTTCCATTGGAAATCCATTGATTGACATCACAATCCTTTTGCTCTATTATTCCAGAGGCAGTCTCATTATTTTCTAAGATACTCGCATGAAAACTGCCATCATGCCCATTCATTTGTTGCATAATTTTTTCAAGACAAGAACTGCTCAATAAAAATGTGTATTATTAATTAACAAAAATAAAAATGTCTCAATCTAATGTAAACTCTTGCCTTGTATTCAAATCAACGTCAACCGGAAGGAAATGAAGTTTTGATTGAAATAATTTATGCTCAGTCTTAACATTTGTACACAGATCACTAATAACATCATCGACACTTGGTTCTATTTTTTCACACTTGTAGTTAATATTTTCTTTTGAAATTACTCCTCCTCTCATATACACAACAAAATCATCTTGCATAGACTCTACAATTATTTCTGAATTTTTTATTCCCTCTCCCTTTTCATCATCATTTGGATCAACTTTGTCAATTACATGAACATTTTCATGTGTATTTGGCCCAACTGAACATTGTTTATCTCCATCACCCCCTTCACAACAATTAGAATTTTCAGTTGGTTGAAAATTCCGTGGTGAGGTTCATGAGGACCGCTTGTCCATTTTCTTAATTAATTTGCATTTCAAATGAAGAATGTGTCAAGAAAATTGTATTTATATTTTTGATAAATGAAGAAACGTCTTTCATCACTCATGAAATATTTATGATGGTCTACTTTTGACATTCTCATTGATCATCCCAGAAGGAAGGGGACTTTTTTGTTTGCGTCACAAAATAAATAAACAACAAGGTTGTTTTCTTGTATTGAAAACTTCCTTGAAAACAAGACAAGTTTAAATTTCTATAGAAATAAAAAGGCTTTCATACTACAAACCATTTTCTTTGAAAACTATGATTTGTATTTTCTGAGTATCAAATGCATCTTTCCCATGTTGACACCTCCCCCTCAATCTTTGTTGTTTTTTTGTTTGCTTTCAAGTTCACCATAATTAGTAGGAGGTAATGAAAAGCAAGCTACTTTTAAAGTACAATCAACATTGGGTACAATTTAGAGGATGAGATGATACAAGTACAGGAGATGTACACAAAACAGATGGGGCAAAAAAAATATCATTTTACAGAGGCGTATTTTACAATGTTAGGGAGTAGAATTAATTTTCGGTGTATTATTTTCCGCAAAACTTTCCAATAGCCATTCATGAGCTTTTTTTTGTAATATATGATATATGCATTCAGAATTATATTATTATTTTGGGTAGAAATGAATGAGAAGTCTCTCTCTCTCATTTATGCAAGAATCTGAATGGATGGAAAATTTTGTAAAGAACCTTCCCTTTTCTCTGTAAAATTTAATTTGGGTTCAATAATCAAATTATGAGTTCATAGTTAACTGAAAGTCAATTACACAGTGGCAGAAAAAATAGTTGGATAACTAGTGTTTGTTTAAATAAATAATAGTTAATTTCTTTGCGTTTGCAAGACGCAAAAAAAAAGTGAGACAAATATTAAAATGTGAATGGGATGTGGTTCTCTTTGTGATTATTATTTATTTTGAGTGTCCTCAAGCATAATTAATTTAATTTGACAAGAAGAGAGAATGGAGGGAATTTTATGTTTTACATTATTATTCTCCATCATTTTTTATATCCAACATATACAAGCCTTTAATTTTAGGCTATCCCAGTAAGTGTCTGTGTAATTTAAATTGATTAATTTATTCACATTTATTTTAAAATAATAAAATAATTTGTATTATTATGACAGGCCACAAATTTATATAAATGATGGAAATCTGTACATTGCACCAGCTGAGCATCGCAATTTAGTATTGGTGTCAAATGGGACGGGGAAAATAATTTTTAATAATGTTGAATTAAATTCTTTAGTTTACTCTGTAAGTCATTTTTTCCCATTTTTGATTTTGATTAATTGTACTCATATTTTATTTAAATTTTCTAAAATGAAGGGCAGAGAAATTACATTACAAATTAATTTATATTTTACAATTTTATTAAGTATTTCTCTTGTAATCAATAGATTGAAAATAGTACAAGAGACTTGAACTCATTTAAAAGAATTTTTGGTGTTCCAACAAATTCGACATCAGCTTTCACGACAAGAATTGGACATCTTGAACAAGTAAACTTTCTCTTATAAATTAAAATGATCAATTTGTAATATTTGATGACAATATTTGATTAATATTTGATTTTTCTTAGTCTTTTAGACGTCTGGATCAAATTGATGGTTTAGATTCAAGACTAATTGCCGTGGAGAGACAACTTGCTTACAATCTTAGCTCATCTACAGACGTAAGAATTTACATAAAATTTCACAAGTGTACACATTTAAATTCTACAGTCTATCGAGTTCAAAGTTCATTTGGAGAAAGTCATGGCACGTATAATTAAGAGCTAGCTTTTACAGTGTCATTGACACTGGTCATTTATTAAGGTGAAATTCTTGTAGAACAAATTCAAGCTACATTTTGTTCAATATATGAAAGTTAATCTTTTTATATAAATGTTAATTAATGTATATAAAATGTATATATATATAAAATGACTATCTTAAATTGATCCCTCTTTGTTGTCCTCCTTGTGTTACACATTTATCGTATGTTTGGTCTACAGCAAAAGGATTAAAGATTGGTAATTCATGGAGACATAACGAGTACACAAATGAAAAGGTTATTTAAGTTGTTGCATATACAGATACGCCTACCTGAAAATCCACAATGTATTATAGTGTACAACCACATTGAAAACCTCATCTCTAGCCAAATTGTGGTTTTCATTCTCATCTCTCCCTATCCTTCCATATAACATCCTCTCCTATAACTAGAATAATACTAGGTTGAGATTCGGTGTGTTAGTTAAATTAATTTACTGTTTCTATCCATATACTCCACACAAGATTCTTCTGAGTTTCCCATCATATAATTCCAAGTCAGAGCTTAACTTTGTCTAGTATCTTCTATGTAAAAAATTATACATAACCTCGCTACTATTGTCATTGTCTCATTTTACCTCTCTCTTTACAGCTTGAGCTCTACTATCTTGTCGTGACACATACATGTAGAAAATATATTTTGGAAAATAAATATATTGAAAGAAACTTGCGTGAGCTCTAGGATATGAAATCCATATAAGACAGAGAAAACACGAAACATTTCATTCATGGCCTTCTTTCTACCTTCGGTAGACTCCTAACCTACTAAAAACTTTTCCACGTAAAGACTCTAGGTAAATAATACTGAGTATATTATACATTTTATATAGTTATACACAAAGAGAAAGCTAGAGACTTTCATCATCTTTTCAATTAAATTAAGCAAGGACATTGCCGCATGCAATGCAGGAGATTACCACAGAGTTTGTTTAGTTACTTATGATAGTCCTACTCCTATCCCTGTGTTATGTTACAGATAGTTGATGACTCCCACTTTCTCGAAGCAACAAGATTTTGGATCAATTTAATACAAGAAAGACTTGGAGCGGTTCTCTCTCTCTCTCTCTCTCTCTGTAGAGAAGATCATGCTCATCATCAATAATTATATGTACTCATGTCCATGGTCGAAAGCTTATACTCAATTTTACTAGTTTAACTTAAGGCCCCCTCTCTCTTTTGTATGTATTTCTAACTTTCTCTGAATTTACTACAATTAAAAAGTATACATTGTTTCCATTCCATGGAGAGTCCCCCCCACGCTTAATCTACAGGGGAGGGATGGGAGTCAAAATTGTACAGTTTTCATCCGTCATACTAAACTCAAGATGATAATCTCTTTTCATTAAGACGAAAGATAGGCCGACTACGCCAAGGATACTATTTACATTTTACTTAATGAGAGCTTTTTGGTTACACAATTTTCTGAGGTTGAGAATATAGATACTATTTTAAATAAAATTGTACACATACGCATTACGTCTAGCTCTTGTCTTGAGCACTCTGAAATAAGGACTTGGATTCTATTACTTTATAAAATCCTCCCCCCTCCCCGCCTTTCTCTCCTCTCTAATTACTAACCATTATTATACATGCAAAAACTGTTGTTCTAATAGCTTTTTTTCCGCTTGTTGTTATTTCCCCTTTTTTCCTTATATTTTCCCTGTTGAATTCTCATTTAAGAGGCAACGTCCTCGTGTGGGCAACTTGACTTGATGAAAATAAGAAAGCTGTTTTCTTTCAAGAAATTTCCTTAATTATAATTCTACTATGTGTAATCAACCATCCAAATTAGTTTTAAATTAATGAAGAAAAATACTCCATGCTTCGAAACTCACTTAAGGATTATAATGTATACATGTATGTTTTAAAATTAATTAATATTTACACACTGACTCAATGAAATTGTAATCATAATCATTGTCAAATTTAGACAAGTGGAGATGGACGAGGATCCACTTTGAATGGACGATTTCGACGAATTCGTCAAAGGGTTTGTCTGCCTTGAATGGTTTAAAATTTAATTTACACGATAAAATATTTTTTTAAAACTAAATAAATTATACAGATTGAAACGTTAGAAAATCGGATGAGGAATTTGGGCACTTCAGATCGAAATCCATGTCGAGCCAGTGTCTGTAGAAATGGAGGGACTTGTATACCAACAATGTATGGAGCTTTCTGTTGGTGTGCTCCGGGTTGGGAAGTAAAGATGACACAATAAAAAAACTAAGAAAAGAATTCAAATATTTTATAAAAAAAGTACATTATTCTATATCTGTACACTCTTAGGGAGACCGATGTCAGAGAGATCAAGATGAATGTAATCTATATAGAGGAACAGATCTCGGGTGTCAAAATGGAGCTACTTGTGTCAATACTCCGGGCAGTTATCGGTTCGTTTTTTTCTCTCTTTATCATTTTTTTGTGTGAAAAAGGAAAACCATTCAAATTTTTATATTCATCAACCACAATAAATCAAAAAGATGATAATAAACTTGTATGAAGAAAAAAAGTGAAGAAATATTTCTGCACTATTTTTCTCAAGGTTATGGTTTTGCCATAATATAAAAGAATTTGATACTTTTTGGTACTTGTCCTGTCATGAGAGTGTCAGTTATCAACAACTAATAAATCAAATGTCTCTAGAGTATAAACGGTTGTGTATTTATCTTCTTGTAGTTTTAAATTGTATTTCTATTTTTTTCTCTCTTTTTTTGAAAAGTTGTGACTGTCGATCAGGATGGATGGGAATTCATTGTACAAAAAGATCTGGAGATTGTAGTTCAGGTCCTCCATGGGAATTGTGTGGTCATGGCATGTGTGTGAATCAACATGCGGGGTCAAGACCTTTTACTTGTATATGTGATCAAGTAAGTGTTGGGAGAGAAAGAAATGAATTTTTCTTTCATTTTCTTAATGATACTTTTGTACCTTTTTTGTTTTGGAAAAAATTAGGGTTGGAAAACAGATGGAACAAATCCTGCTTGTAATGTTGATGTCGATGAATGTAATGGCCCTCATGTTAGCTGTTCAAAAAATCCAGTCGTTGCTTGTATCAATACTCCGGGTTCTTTTCATTGTGGTCCATGTCCAGCAGGTTGGGATCTTTCAGATTTATACACAAAAAAACAATTTTCTCACCTTTTTTCATTTTATTTCAGGATACACTGGAAATGGATATTACTGTTCAGACATAAATGAATGTTTGGTGAATAATGGAGGCTGTAGTTTTAATCCGATGGTTCAGTGCATCAACACTATTGTAATTTTATTTTATTGTAAAAAATGTCTATTTATTTTGTACAAGAAATTCAATTACTCATAAAAATGGGGATGAGAATTATGATGGTGAAATACATTTAAGAGAGATGAATTTGCTCGTAGTTGTAAAGGATGTACTACTATAGATAATATTTAATAATTAAGATTTTACTCATCAGGGTTCTCGAACCTGTGGGGAGTGCCCAGCCGGGTACATTGGAAATGGAATTAACTGCCAGTATGTTGGAATGTGCCAAATCAGTAATGGTGGATGTCATCCCATGGCGAGATGTGTACAAAATCCAGGTTGACGATTATTATTATATAAACATAAATCTTGACCCTTTTTATTATTATACACCCAAGTAATCTTCCTCCTTGTAGACTGTCAAATTTTAATCAACTTTATTATTATTGTTCCATTTTTTTTCTCCAGTCATAGGACAAAGTTTTGTGCAATGTATTTGCCCGGCTGGATACACAGGGACAGGGATGGGTCTTCATGGATGTTTTCCTTATTCAGGAACGGCTGTCTCCCCTCCAGGCGGTCAAACCACAAATCCTTGCTCGACAAATCCATGTCTTCATGGAACTTGCCTTCCTGTTGGAAATCATTTTACTTGCACTTGTCTACCCGGTTTTACGGGTTAGCTAATAAAATCAACAATCATTTTTTACACTTGACTGAAATTTTAAATTTTATAATCATTGGAGGGACATTGACATTTAAAATGCAACTACAGTAGAAAATAATGTTTCAAAAAAACTCTCTTTTTTTGTCAGGACCAACTTGCGGAATTCGAATCGACCCATGTATGCCTAATCCATGTAACAATGGTGGGACATGTGTCACCACAGTGTCAGGATATGTGTGTCGCTGTACAAACGACTTTACTGGTGATTTATGCGAGTCTCAAGAAGAAAGTAAGTAAAAAAAAACAATGCACACGTTCCCAAAAAAACTTTTACTTTACTTTAAACAAGTACCTAAACGAGGGCAAGCCCAAGAGATAGAAAAAGAGTACAAAAGAATCTATCTGGGACATAATGTGGCATGAAGGGCTCATGCTATACATATAGCAAAAAGATAGCCATGCAATTTTTAAATGTAAAACTCTACCCCTCTGCACTTGTACGCTATACAAGTTTTGCTCGTACACTTGATCTATCTTTTTATGGAGCCTCGACATGAGAGAAAGTAAAGCTTAGGTTTGATGAAATGATAAATGACTTTGTAGGGATGCATAAAATTTACCAACTTTTTCTTTGTACTTGATATCACTGAACCATATTCTTGGAAACCATGTCATTTTATATGTACTTAACATGTTACAGGTTGTGGTGGTACATTGGCGACGACTGAAGGTTGGACATTTTACCATTTAAATAATGTTTTGTACAATATTTAAAATATTTTTAATTTTAAAGGTTCACTCCGATACCCGCATTCAAGTAGTGAGACGTATAATCATAATCAGGAGTGTGTTTGGATAATTCAAACGACACAAGGGAAAACTCTCAATCTCACCTTCACGTCTTTTCACCTTGAAGGCAGTTCTTCGTGTAATTTGGATTTCCTGGAGGTATTTATACAAAATCTATTTTATTTTTCCAGGAAGAAAATCATGAGAATGAATGTCATGTTACATGTAAAATATTTCTATGAACTTTTTTCCTTGATCCCAGCTTTCCTTCATCTTTTTCACCTTGTAACTGTATTTTATTTACTAAATAGAATTTTATTGATAAGTTTGTTATGTACATTTTAATTCTCGATATCTCGATCAATCATGCAGATTTTTGATGGTGCATCTGGGGACTCACCTTCAATGGGAAGATTCTGTGGCATTGAACTCCCTCGTGGTGGGAGTCTCAATTCAACTCATTCTGCTCTCCGTCTTAAATTCCAGTCGGATGGCTCCATTGCTGGACTTGGTTTTGCCCTTACTTGGAACACGACTGATCCATGTGAGATGCAATTTTATGACTTTACAGCTAAATTCATTTTTTATAAATTTATCTTTTTTCACAGACTGTGGAGGAGCAATAACAGACTCAACTCATGGAGCCTTGAGGTTTTAAAAATTATGGAATTTCAGGCTAAAAATATTTTAATGATTATTTATAACTAGAAAAATAATGATTTCAGCTCACCTGGCTATCCTGGACAATATCCAGCAAGTAGAGATTGTTATTGGACAATTTCAGTGAGTTTGGGGAAAAGAATTCAACTTGTATTTGCTTCCATGAGACTTGAAACTCATCCAAATTGTTCTTACGATTATTTACAAATTTTGGATGGAATTGAAGAGACGGCCCATCAACTTGCCATTTTTTGTAATACAACTCTCCCACCTCCAATCATTTCCACTGGACCGCATCTCACACTCAGATTCCATACAGATGCCTCTCAATCTGACACTGGATTTCATGTTACGTATGCTCAAGTCCCAGGTAAATTATTTTCAGGGAAAAAGTTTCAAATTTTTTAGACAAGTTTTTAATAACTTTCTCTAGTCCTCAAAGGGCCTGGTATGTGTAGTCACAAAGAATAAAAAAATGTCGTTAGTTTATTTTGCAATTTGAGAGGACGACGGGGGATTATTTTGTATATTTGCTTTTGTACAGATGAAGCTTTTCACTTTTGAGATTAATCATATTTACCTGTAATATTCGCAAAAACAGGATCAAGACAATTTAATTTATGTAAAGCTTTTCAGCGGGTAATATGAGGCTGTAGTGTTAGAAATTAAATTATAAAATTTGACACGAAATAATTTTTAGGTAAAAAGCCTTTGATATTTGAAATATTTTTAAAGGATTTAGTGGAGTAACGTCAACAAGTGTGAGAAAAAAGTAGTACACAAGATTTTCCAATAAAATAAAAAAAACTTTTTTAGTCTCATAAATCCAATGAGATAAAGTCCCTCCATGACGATGAGTGGAGGTTCACATAAAACTTTCTCCAGACGTAACCTTCGGACTGACACATTTGTGATGACTTTTTTTTCCATATAAAAGTGTACACACTTTTAAGGGAAAACACATTCCCATAAGAATCTCCCTCTCTCTAGTTTTATGTTAGTCTGAGTCGAGTGAGAAAAAAGAAAAGTTTTATTATTGGTTTGTGGAATTCATCTATCCCATGAAAATCGGTTTCCTTGAATAAATACTTTGAAAAAAGTTCTTTGGGAGACAATCCCATAAGCCTTTTAATTCTATTAGAAATTTTGATGACGTTAAAGTAAATACACAGACATGTAGGCATAAGCTTCATGGCTAATGCCTCCATGTATTTTTATTTGAGAGATGGATAAAATATAAATTAAATTGTACTCTGTATGAATGAAAACTATAGGTGTTCCGGGATGTGGTGGAGTACTTACGGGACCTGGTGAGATTTGTCATTCAAATCATATTATGGGTCTACGCCTCTTGTGCATGAATTATATTTTAATTTTTTTTAAAATGCTTTTAAAGTTGGAGTATTTTCGTCACCCCATCATCCAGAACCTTATGCTCATTATTTGGACTGTGAGTGGCTAATTCGCCTCCCACCCCTTGAGACAATTACGCTGGAATTTCTTTCTTTTGAAATTGAAAATGCTCATAATTGTCGCTATGATTATGTTGAGGTAGACATGAGTCTTAATGATGAATAATATTTTCGATGAGATTAGAAAATAAAAAAATTTAATTGTAATTCAAGGTTCGAGAAGGAACAGGACCTGATGGGTATCTTGTTGGAAGGTACAATTAAATCAGTAATTTTTTTAATGAGGGTCAAAGATTTAATTTTAAAAAATAATTTAGATATTGTGGTCGAAATGTGCCAGCTCCTTATCGTTCTGCTGCAAATAATTTATTTATTCGCTTTCACTCTGATGAGTCTGTGGCCTATGGTGGTTTTCGTATTAAATATGAAGCAGGTCATTGTAAAATATTTTTAAAAATCTGGAAACTTTAAAATAATTTGATTGTCAATTAAAAGTGTTGGGTTTTATACATTAAAAAATAAAATTATTGTTTGTACACAGCTTGTGGAGGTACTTTCACTTCTGTGAGTGACATAATAAGGAGCCCTTACTACCCTGGAAATTATCCATCGAATCGAGACTGTACCTTTATCATTTCTCAACCTGTGGGGAAAGCCATTCGTTTAGACTTTTTTGACTTTGACATTGAGTCTGCAGTGGATACAAGATGCTTATTTGACTTTTTAGAAGTAATTTTAATTATTTACTTTCCCTTTCTTTCTCCATCGATTTTTCATCTATTTTTGTCCTTACCAACACCAAAAAATAATTATACTATTTTTTACCCTTTCCACTAATTATTTTGTTGTGCACGTACGAAGTGATATAACATACAAGTGATAATGACATGACCATGTCAAAGACGAAAAGATGAAAGATGCAACTCTTAAAATGGATTTTTAGAGTGTTGTTCAAAATATCAATTTCAATTATTTTTCATGTCATCATTTAATTTTAATAGGTGAGAGATGGTGATAACGAAAATTCCACACTAATTGGACACTACTGTGGAGCTAACGGGCCCGAGTCAATTTTGTCATCTTTGAACTTTCTCTGGCTCCGGTTTAAAACGGGTAGGCCCTCCTCTTGTAAACTTGAGTATAAAATTTCATTCTATGTATAGTCGTCACCTCTCCATGAAATTTTTATTGTGTAGATGGTTCAGTTCAAAATCGTGGATTTATGGCAAACTTCACGGCCATTGATCTTGGTTGTGGGGGCATCTTCAAAGGAAATCGAATGGGTATTTTTAATTATGTCATGCAATTAATTTTGATGACGTCATATTTATCACATTTATTTCTACATTTTAGGCGTCATCCAGTCACCTCGTCATCCGGAAGTTTATCCTCATGGGGTCAATTGCAAATGGATCATTCGTGGAGAACCAGGAGAAGTAGGAGAAAACATTAACAATTGTCAATTAATTATACTTTAATAAATGATTAAAATTAAATTAAATTATTTTAGATCATTAGAATTACTTGGGCAACTTTTTCATTGGAAGCAAATGCCCGATGTAGATTTGACTCTGTTGAAATATTTGACAATTCTACAATGTTTGATGTTGGTCATACTATGGGAAAGTAAGTGAAAGTAGATTAAACAGAGAAAACTACATTTTAATTAATTAATTTAAATACATAGATTCTGTGGCGAAACTTTACCCCCGACAATTACCTCATCCGATTTTACAATCACAATGATTTTCAAGTCAGATCATTCTGTCGCTCATGATGGATTCATGGCCAGCTTCGTCATTTTGAATGCCACTAACTGTAATATTTATTTTATTTCTTTAATTATAATTTGATCATTAAAATTCTTTTTTTTAATTCTCAAGCTTGTGGAGGAAACTATCTGACTCAATACGGTAATTAAATTTTTAAAAATGAACTTTGACCTTTTAATCTTAAAACTTGTGAACAACAACTTTTCACTTAAATGTTTTTTTCTAATTCAATAATTTAATACTTGTAGGCACACTAAAAAGTCCAGGCTACCCGAATCGATACCCAAATAGAAAAGTTTGTGTGTGGACCATTAAAGTTCCAGCAGGACAACAAATTCGATTAAATATTACAGACTTTGATTTGGAAAATGGAACATCGAGGGGATGTATTTATGATTATTTAGAAATCAGGTACACTTTTTTAAAAATTAAGGTTAATTATTTTTTAAATTATTTCATCAAAATTAATTTAGAAATGGAGGACAAGACACGTCACCCCTCATAGGCAAATTCTGTAATAATCAACGGCCACCCAGTATAATCCCATCTTTTACAAATGCCTTGTATTTAAAATTCTATTCGGATATTTCAAGAACATTTCAAGGTTTTCAAGCCATTTGGGATGGGACTAGTACAGGTTTGACATTTAAATTAATTTTAGTTTATTTAGTATTTTATTTAATAAATTAATTTAAATTTTCAGGCTGTGGTGGAAACTTGGTTGGAGTAACTCAAGGTTCTATTACAAGTCCAAATTATCCCCAACATTATGGAATTCGTACTGAATGCATTTGGACGATTACAATAAATCCAGTATAAAAAATTAATTATTTAGCACAAAATCCAGAAAAATGAGCCCCCATTTTCACTAATCCATCTCTCATTTTTTTTGTAGGGCAGTGTAATCCAACTCACATTTGTAGACTTGGATATTCAAAATAGTCCTACTTGCTACGGCGAGCATGTTGAAGTAAATTAGATTTTTAATGAATAATAAATGAGAAAAAAACAAATCATTTTTTAAAATAATAATCTCTATTTAAATACAGCTCCGAGATGGATCAACAAGAAATGGACAACTAATAGGGAAATATTGTTACTCTGAGACAGTCGTAGTAATCAATTCAACCTCAAATGTATTGCGGCTCAAATATGTCAGTTATTTTGGTGGTAGTGGCAGAGGTAAAAAATCTTGAGATTGTAAATTACTTACAGTTAATATTTAATTATATTTTTTTGTTTATTATTTCCAAAAGGATTCCGTGCAACGTTTCAAACTTGTAAGTAATTTTTTTACATGAAGAAAAATGATGGATGATCCATCACAAAGTGATGACGTACAAGTAGAGAAAATTATTTTCTATAATTGGTAAAAATAGAAAAGAAATAAATGTGAATAAAATAATGAGGAAAATGAATCTTTTTTAGTGTGTAATAGGATAATCACAGGATTTGGTTCTGTCATTGAATCACCAAACTTTCCTCGTCGTTATCCACACAATAGAAATTGCACTTGGGAAATCCGTGCCCCACTGGGAAACATGGTCAACTTGTCATTTTCACACTTTTCCGTGGAAGGACCACGACGTAATAATTGCACCTATGATTTTGTTGAGGTTTGATGGTTTCCCTTTTTTTTATTAAAAGCTTTCATTGTTACTAAAGATAACTAGTAAACTTTTGTATTTTGACATTCATCAGTTAGAGAAAATTTCATATTTAATTTTCTACGCAGATTTCAGAAAAAGCACGAAACGCAGAGCCAGTGACAAGAATAGGAAGGTATTGTGGAGAAAATGCTCCTTCTTTAGTGTCCTCCACAAAAGACACAGTCTTTGTTCATTTTAAGTCCGATTCAAGTTTGGCTTTCAATGGTTTCCGCCTTGAATGGATTCTAAGTGGTTGGTGAAAATCTTTTCGTTTTTATGTTCTTCGTTTTTTGTTAATGACAATTTAAACCTTTTTAATTATTTTCATGTAGGGTGTGGAGGTCGAATGATAGGCCCATGGGGTCGATTGCAGTAAGAAAATAATTTTAATTTAAAGCAAAAATCATTTAATTCATAATTAATTTTCGAAAAAGGTCACCAAATTATCCAAGACACTATCCACTGTCTGTTCAATGTGTATGGCATATAACAACAGAGATAGGGACAAATGTTCAACTAAACGTGTGGGATTTGGATGTTGAGCATGCCGACGGTTGTCGCTATGATTATTTGAGAGTATGAAAAATATTATTCAATTTTAATTATTAATTGAACGAATATTAATTACAAACATGAAATTCTAATAGGTCTACGGAGGATCAGATGAGACTTCTGCTATGTTGACAGAAGTGTGTCAAAAATTGTGTATGAACAAATTTTTCGATTATTTTACTAATTGAATGAATATAGGTCCTCCAATAAATGATATTTGAAATAATTAAATGTTTTTTTGCACAGCATCGTCCATGCGAATCGCGTCTCATGGGAATAACATGTACGTGGTTTTCCACAGTGACTATATTGTGGCTGGACGTGGATTTGCAGCGAGTTATTCCCAAATTCCTGGGGGTTGTGGTGGTCGTTTTAATTCCCCTCAAGGTTTTAATTATTTTTCTCATCACAATTTAACTCCACAAATTATTGGTCAACTAAACTGTCAATAATTCAACTTAGGAACAATTTACTCACCCAACTGGCCCCAAAATTACGATCATGATGATGATTGTAGTTGGATCATCACAGTGGATCGAAATCATGTTGTTCAATTACAATTCACTGAATTTGCAATAGAAACTCACATCAACTGTAGTTATGATCATGTCGCGGCAAGTTTTTTTAAAAAAATCTTCATTAATTAACAAGGTGTGAGGGACTGGTATTTGAAAATGTCATTGATTTTCCACATCTTCCCATCTCCACTGATAATAAACTCCCCAAATTCTTCTCAAGTTGTCACTTTCATGTTAATAATAAATGAGACAGAGACTAATGAAGATTGCATTTTGATGTACAAGTCTTATCACCTGATAACAATCTTTTGTCTACAAGTTAAATAATAAATTTTTGTAAAAAAAAACTTTAGGTTTACGATGGTCGCACAATAAATGCTCCACAATTACTCATGCATTGTGGTACAACTTTGCCCAATCCCCCCATTATCACTGCCACGGGTAACAAGCTTCTCATTAGACTCAAAACGGATGGGTCCGCGGCCGCCAAGGGTTTTTCAGCTAAATATTCTACTGTAAGAATTTACTACACATTATTATGCCCATGAATTAAACAATCCCATAAAAATTCCTCCATATTCTTTTTAATGATGATTAACTTGACTGTAGTAAAAACTTAGTCAAATTTTGTAAATTAAAATAAACTTTTTCTTTTTCCTTTGGTTGTCAAAATGACACTTTTCCACCCCCTCATTTTCTCATTGGTTGACTAACTATATTTTGTACAAAGTATAATATTGACATGAATATATTAAAATATTTAAGAGGCTAATGAACATGTCTTGGCTTTATCTTTTATAAAATGCAAATAATAATTCAGGCTTGTGGAGCAAGATTGAGTAATCGATATGGACAAATTTCAACACTTGAGACGTCAAAAACTTTACTACAATCAACAAATTGTACTTGGATTATTGCTGGAACATCTCCAGATGATCATGTCACTCTCACTTTCACTTACATGGATATTCATGCTTATAATGGTGAACTACTAATTATTATTTTTAATTGTGAGGATGGAAATAAAATAATTATTTTAATTAACAGCGAATAGCACGGACTGCAATTGGAATTATGTGGAGGTCCTTGACGGACAAGATGAGGAGGCTCCTTCAATTGGAAAATATTGTTTTGGAACGACCCCTCCAGCATTGACAAGTCAAGGCAATGCTTTTGTCGTTAGGTATAAACCAGCAGGTGGACTGGGTCATGGATTTAGAGCCACGTATGAGATTTCATCTTCAGGTATTTAATTATTTAAATTTAAAAAATGTGGTGAGAGTGTCAAAAAATAATTAAATTTAATTGTGAAGCATGTGGAGGAGAGTTGGTCTCCATGCAAGGGAGTTTTACATCACCAAATTATCCAAATGGGTATCCCATGAATACTGAATGTATTTGGAATGTGAAAGCTTCTCCAGGTGAGATATAAAAATTAATTTAGATGGACTTGTTTTAAGAGCTAAATGGAGGAGGGGGGTAGTTGAAATGGAGGATCTTGAAGAAAAAGTATTTGTTTCTCTTGTTTTTCTAGGCAACAGAGTTCAATTGTCATTTCGTCGAATGGCCATCGAGTCTAGTGATTTTTGTAATAGCGATTTTGTGGAAATTCATGAAAATAGTGCCTCTGGCCGACTCCTTGGACATTACTGTGGGAATGAAATTCCTGCGAATGTAACGGCTGGCAACAATTTATGGATTTTATTCCGTAGTGATGGCGAAGGACAAGCCCCAGGATTTTGGGCAGACTATTCTCTCTGTATGTGGACTCCTAATATGTAGCTTTATTTTATATATAGAAAAAAGTGTTTTAAAAAAAAGAATTTTGAAAAGAAGCCTCTTTTCTATAAATTACCATTGTACACGTTTATCGTTGTATTTAGCACATGGGAATGAATTGAATGGAACCAGTGGAGACATTGCGTCGCCATTGTGGCCTCATCCAGGAACTTATGCTGGAGAATTTTACTGGAGAATTACCGTCAATGAAGGAATGGTCATTCAAATCACCTTTTCTGAATTTGAAGTTGGATACAATGCGCCCAATACTCAAACTTGTTCTAAACGAACGAGTGAATTTAAAGTATAAAATAATTTTTAAAAAAATTATTATTTATTTAATTTAATTTTTAAATAATTAAAAATTAGGTTTTTGATGGATATGATACATCAGCTCCTGTGATTTTATCAAAATGTGATCAAATTCTTCCAGATCCTTTAACGTCCTCTGGAAATGTTGTGTACTTAATATTTCGAAAACAAAACATGTTTGCTAATTTACTTTTTAAACTTCGTTGGACAGCCATTCCTCCTCCTGATATTACAACTTCACTTTATAGTGGAAATATTACGGGTAAAATTTTAGTTTGATTGAATTTCCCAAAAAGTTCATTTTGATACTAATTTAATTTAATTACAATGTACTACAACTATCTATGTACTGCCTTACGTGTGAAAGGTTGCGGAGGAAACTTTACAATTGGGCCAGGAAATTCTTCAACGTTGACAAGTCCAAATTATCCAGAGTACTATCCTCATAACATGAGATGTGAATGGTTTATTTTTACTGATCAACATTATCGACTCAAACTCAAAGTAGAGGACATTGAGTTGGAAAGTCATTGGTCTTGTCTTTATGACAAAGTTGAAATTTATGATGGTAACCATTTTTAACTACATTAAAAATAAAACTTTCACTCACTCTCCTCCATTCAACTCTAGTACCTCAACACTATTTTTTGTTTGAATCCTCATGTACAGGAAAGTTTAGCGAACCAAATTATGAACTAAATTCTACACTATGTCAACGAGCTCAAAGAGGACAAATCTTTTATTCATCTGGTCGTACAATGAAAATTGTCATGATCACTGACTCTAGTCAGAGTAGTACAGGATTTAATTTCACTCTCTCTACTGGTTAGACCACAATTAAATTAAAATAATGTGTACTTTTTATAAATGAACAATTTTGGTCATAGAATGTGGGGGTTTTATGAAAACTACAACGGGTGAACTTGGTCGTATAACATCACCAAACTTTGGTGTAGCAAATTATGCTCACTCAAATTGTACTTGGGTGGTCATGGTTCGACCTGGAAGAACAATAAGAGTGACCTTCACCGACATGGACATTTATGCTCCATCTCAAGGGAGCTGTTCAACAGATTCTTTAATTGTAACAAACTAAATTTTAGTATATGAATTGACATGCTTTTTAATTTAAATTTATTTATACAAATTATCTACAGTTACGAAATGGAGGTCACGCAGATTCACCATTTTTGGGACAGGGCCGGTACTGTGGTAATACTCGACCAGCAATTTTAGAAACTGGAGCCAATCAATTATTTGTCAAATTTATTGCCTACACTTCAGGGGGACGCGTGAGTTGTAAAATTCTAAATTTGACATGTATAAAATATTTAAAAAAAATGTCTATTTTAAAAATTAGGGATTTGCCTTAAACTACAATGAAATATCCGCTAGTTGTGGTGGTCAAATACATTTAACTCATGAAGTTAGACAATTTGAATTATCCTCACCAAATTTCCCTAATTTACCACCACCTTTCACTGAATGTGAGTGGGTTTTCACTGTCCCACCAAATGAAGCTGTGCAAATTGACTTTCAACTCAATTTTGAAGTACAAACATCCAGACGGTATTTTCACAAATATTGCTCAATTTATTACAAAATATTTTTCATTATGAAAATGCATTAATTTTTTTTAATTTCATCAAAATGATCCATTATTTTCCCTCTCTTTCTTTTGAAAATGGAATAGTTGTGAAATGGCTGGAGTGGAGATTCGAGATGGAGGAACAAGATTGTCGCCAGTAATTAACACTTTTTGTGGTTCAATGCCTGGTACTCAAAAGAGTACTGGAAATAATTTGTACATGCGTTACTACACTTCCGTTTCAGAGCCCAAACCTGGTTTCAAAGCTAAAGCGTCTATTGGTAAACCATTCCATTAAATTCTCATCTGTCTGTAGTACAAATTCTGTAAAGAATTGTCCAATAAAAATTATTATTTTCATTCCCTATTTATAAACCAGTAAAAAAACTGAAGGCTGGAGGGAGAGGAGGAGGTTAAAGAAATAATGGTCATGAATTTATGGGGTTGATATTTTTTTGTATGGATTTGTGTAGCAAGATGTGGAGGAACGTTCGTGGGTTGGCGTGGAACAATCGTTTCTAACGGCTATCCAACTTCATATGACATTAATTTAGATTGTATGTGGACAATCAAAGGACCCGAAGGCTCTTACCTCATCTTGAATTTTATCGATTTGGAACTTAATGCCCCGTCCTCACGGTCTAGTGGGAGTAGTGGGGATATTGTGCTAGGCGGGGGTAGTAGTGGGAGTGATAGCAACTGTACTCAAGATCGTGTCCTTATAACCGAAGAGAATATCTCAGGTGAACTTTCTCTTTCCCTTAACCGATTAAATGAGTCGAGAGAAACGCTTCAACCACACATTTCTTCAACCGAGTCGATCTTTCCTTTTATGCCTACCCACAAAAGTCTTGTGGTCCCCCTTTTCCCCTTTGCTTTTATACAGTTTCAAAGTATATTTTTGATATTTTGATGATGATGCACTCTACCATCATTTTTATTCACAAATCATGAACCCTTTTCAAAACGAGTCAAATTTAATTACAATTTTCTTTGAAATTTTGCATAAAAAAACGACAATATTTTGGTACATGAACTTTTATGAGATTTTTATGGGAAAATGTTGATTTATTTTTTGAAGGAATTGAAAATCCACGAAATTGGACATTTTGTCAACGATCCAATGGTTTCTTACCAAGTCGAGTGGAGACGAGTACAAATCAAGTTCACATACGATTCTTGTCAGATAATTTGAGTGAAACTGCCAAAGGTTTTAAACTCAGTTATCGAGCTGCTACAGAAAGTAAGTTATATTTTCTTCCTTCAAAAACATTAATTGAGAGAGAGAGAGAGAGATAATTTACAAAGTACAAATGAAATATTACACTAAGGATAGAGACAAAAATAAAGACTTAATTTCAAAGGGACTGTATTTAATACCCTGAAGTGAAAGTGAAGTGAAAGCCTGGGTGGGGGTAGTGTATAAAATTATAAAGTTGAAGGAGAATCCTTTAATGAAACAAATTGTTCTAAGTATAGACTTGAATATCCCTAATAGACAAATCCACATTGACATGAAACTAAGAGGAGACAAAAGGAGAAAACTTGCCACTCAGGCAATCTCTACATAAAAAAAAGTTGTCACTAATTCAGTCTGGATTTTGTATACAAAATAAAGTAAAAAGTGTAAAAAGGAATTGTGTTGGAAAATAGAGAGAGAGGAGAAAATAGTTAGCCAAATTTTTGAACAACTTTGATGTTTGATCTCATTTCTATTTCTCTTCAAGTTCAATCAAAGTATGATTAAATCAGAGAGAGAGAGACTTTATTCTTTTGTTATTTACTTGTTCATTCAGGATGCGGAGGTACATTGACTCAGCCCTCTGGATTCATCCAGGTAGAAAAGAAAAAGTTAATTATTATCTTCATTACAAATGACACTAAAGGTAACCATGCCCAAATTACAAACTTTTCTCTTTTTTTGGAAAAAGTCACCTGGTTACCCCAGGGGATACAGTCATTACAGAGGATGCTACTGGACCATAAGAGCCCCTCCTGGAAGACGAATTCGACTTGAATTTCTTGATTTTGACTTGGAAGCTAAAATTTTAACGAGTACCAATGAATACTGCGTCGACTTTGTTTCTGTAATTTTTTAATTTAAAAAAAGAATGATTTAATTAATAAATACTTTTCTAAATTAAGTATTTTTAATTTTAGTTACGTCAAAGTCAGGAAAGTGGCTACACGTATCGATCAGCAGTGGAATTTTTGTACAATGGAACTTTATGTGGATCACAATTACCTCCTCCAGTTGAAACAACTTCATCAACCCTGTACATTGTTTTTAGAACAGATCGTTCTATTGCTCATCGTGGTTTCAAAGCCAGTTACACCACAGATGATCCAGTTGGTACGCAAAAAAAAATTAAAATAATTATTCCATTTAATTAATTTTACTTTAAATATTTAGTTTGTGGCGGCACAATCGAAGAACAAAATGTATTCGGCTCGTTAGCCTCCCCATCAGAGACAACAAACACACCCAATACAACGACGACAATGCATTGTAATTGGGTTAAAAATGGGGAAGGGAGTAATGGAACCACCATCATCACTTTAAATTCTGTCAACTTACCTCAAAGAGGACAATCTGACACATCCTCAGCTTCAGTTCCATGTACAGCTGGTGGTTTCTTGAGAATCTCACCACCCTCAGAATGGTCTTATCCTTGGAAGAAATTTTGTGGATTTATTAATAATCAAAAGTTTTACTTGCCTGGCTCTACTTTTACAGCCCTTTATCAGGTAACGCACACACTTTCTCTCTCTCTGTAGTTTTTTGATAAGAACCAGACATTTCAAAAATTTGACAGTTAACATGCGGTTAGTCTCCCTTATTCCAGTTCCTCTGTCTAGAGAGAGAGAGAGATAATAAAGCGACATAATTATAAAATACACATTAAAAGTTGGGTATAAATTTCTAGTGTGAAAAAGAAGAGGGGGGGGGGGGGTTATGATTTAGTTGAAGGGATAATAATAACTATGGACTCAATTTTGGATTTTTAGGCGTACAATGTGTCTTCATCTTTCAACTTGACATATCAAATTTCCCCTTGTGGTGGGAGTGTAAGCGGTCCTATGAGTAACATAACGACTCCAAACTTTCCAAATGCCTACCCAGCGAATATAGAATGCATTTGGGTACTAGAATATCCCAACTATGGATCCCAGATCAAACTAATATTTGCTGATCTTGACTTGGATGACTCTACAAATTCAGATGGGTGTGACAAAGATTTTGTCGTCGTAAGAAATGGAAAATATCCCACATCACCCCTCCTTGGAAAATACTGTGGAAGTAATATCCCCACACCCATCATCTCCATGTCTCGATCTCTATGGATTGAATTTCATTCTGATTCTAATCCAAATCCTAATAAAAGAGGATTCCGTATTGAGAGTCAGTCTGTACCAAAAGGTAGAGAATTTGTTAATTAATATTGTTTTTTTCTGTGGTATTTTAAATAATTATTTTAATTAAGGTTGTGGAGGTGTACTCCATACAAAATATGGATCAGTATCATCTCCCAAAATACCTGGAGAAAATTCTTTGGTGGTTCTCAACAATCAAATTAATAACAAGTATCCTCACAATACAGAATGTGAGTGGTTGATTGAAACTATTCCTGGGTATATGCTCAATTTCCAATTTAGTGGACGTTTTGATATTGAAAATAGTACTAATTGTGCTAATGATTATGTTGAGGTGAGAATTTTAAATATATTATGAATTTTCTCTTTTATATTGTTTTTTTATAAATATTTTTGGGAAAAATATGTCTGTAGTTGTTTACTATGAACCAAACTGAGTGGAAATCCCTTGGAAAATTTTGTGGTAAACAATTACCATCAGCCATTAATACGACGAGTACAAAGGGAAGAATATTGTTCCACTCAAATGAAGCCATTAATGGGGATGGATTTAGGGTAATAATTTAATTAATTAGAGAGTGTCAAAATTATGCAAGATTTATTTTGATTCTTTCATCCCTTAACAAAAAATGATACAAACACACACAGGTAAATTGGTATTCTCCATGTGGTGGAGTTTACTCGGACACAGAAGGAGAGGGAGAAATAAGGTCAGCCCATTTTGACAGATATGCGCATTCCTTTAGTGTGAATAATTATGGATTTTGGTACGGAAATGGATGGGAGAGGACTCATGCCGTTCAACAATGTGACTACATCATTCAAGCTAATTCTTCTGATACTTATGTCGTCGGAGAATTTTTAGAACCATTTCAAGTTGCAGGTATTGTACACATTTAATTTTAGTCTAAATCATCAACAACTTTTCTAAAAAATACAATTCATTTGAATGCATCTTCTCCCAATTAAATCTACCAGATGCGTCACATTCTTTACCCCTAACCATCTTTCTTGTATATCACACACACACACAATGAATTGAATTTCTTCACCCAATTTCCATATTGACTCTGTCCCATTTCAGACCAAAATACTTTCCAAACAAAGGGCATAAATGAATTGTATAGTTTTTCACTTTGAGAGTTAAAATTTCATGAACTCCAATTAATTTATATAATTGTAAAAGTAAATAATTAAATTTTAAAAAAGCTCCGATATTGACATCTGGAATCCTTACGGACGCATCTGGAGGAGAGATTCGTTGTCCTACAGTGAACGTAAGTGTTTGGACGTATAATCGAGGAAGAAGATACGGTGGACTTTATTGTGGTGAACAAATCCCACCTGCCTTCATAGCACAAGGCTCCGTCACAATTTCTTACAATTATTTGGCCACCTTAGAAAACTATGGATTCCGTCTACGTTACAATACATACAGTAAGTGTATTTATAAAAAAAATTGTAGACAAGTACCTCTAAATCTCTCTTGTAAATTTTCTCCATGACTTGAGACAATGTAAAATATCTAAAAAACTTTTAAATTTGGCAAGAGTTTTACCAGTAGAGTTAGCAGGTGTGAAAATGGGAAGTATATTGAGTGTAGTTATTTTTCAAGCTGAAAGTAAAGTGAAATAAATGAGAAATTTCCTCTTTTTTTTCTCGTTCAGAGTGTGGAGGGTTGATTACACAACCAACAACAATTCGATCGCCAGGTCATCCATTCACATCAGCCCCTAATATGAATTGTACTTGGGTTGTGAAGGCGCCGTCTAACAAAGTTGTTCGTTTAAAGTAAGTCAAATGGAGAGAGAAAGAGAGAGAAAGACTAAAAAAATGTTTTTCGTTTCCTTTTCTCGGGGTAATGAGCATGCTGAATTTTTTTTGTATCCTTTTGCCTTTTCCTTTTCTTCTTTTTCATGATAAAAAAAACCCAAAACTTTTTTTCCTTTCACGTAGACACACGCGTCTCGTCTACATAAAAGATGTAGGTTTTTTTTACGTACAAGTCTTGTAAAAAAAGGAGAAGAGACAAGCTGACTAATTGCAAGATCAAAGAGCAATTCAAAAGCTTTACGTTGAGTACTTAGTTTCTAGTTGAAGCATAAAAATTTCCCTTGAATTCCATATATGGCATTAGAGATCAAGTCAAAGTGGATGGATGTAATGTTAATGTAGATAGAGAGAGACAGAGAGAGAGAGAGAGAGAGAGAGTAAAGGGAAAGATGAGGGAAAGCTTTTTGAAAAATTATTATGTCAAGTCTCTTCTTCTATCTTTCACCCTTTTTAGTATCATACTCCTACCTAATGTACATTTACACTTTATGTAATAGACATTGAAAGAGAAAAACTCTTGGTCTTCTCGTTATGAATGGTGATGACAGAATTTTTTGTAAAAATAGTTTCTTTGTTCTTTCCCCCCTCCTCTTCTCATCTTCTCCTCCTTTCTCTTGATCTTGTAGATTTGAGCAACTGGAGTTGGAGTATCATCCAAATTGTCAGTATGATGCCGTTCTGGTCTACGATGGTCCCTTGATAAATGATGAGAAGAAAGTTGCAAGTTACTGTGGGAACTTAACAAACGATTTACGTCGAATCAGCTCCCCATCAGATTCTATGACGGTACAATTTGTCACCGATTGGAGTATTCAGCATAGTGGCTTTGTTGCTGCCATTGACTTCACTTTGGGTAAGCCATCCAATTCATCATCACCATTCATTTTTTTAGTCTTCATTTTCATCTTCTTTTCTTCCAATGAATCTCTTCTTCCCATAAAAAAATAATTTTTATGTAATTGTCTACGCAAGAACAAGCACAAAAACATATTTCAATTTTTTTGTCTCATCCCCTTCATTTATTTACTCTCATCAAGCTTGACCGATGTTAATGACACGTGTGGTAAATTATTGTTTTTTTCTTGGAGAGATGCGCAATGTTTTTTGAAATATTTCTATACTTTTCATGATTAATTTTATTTTTTTGCTCTTTTTTTATCAAGAAATCAATGGGTGTACGAATATCTGTAGTCTAGTTTCAGAGAAATTTACAAAAGTTTGTGTACTGTATGCATTCAAACCTCAACTTTTTCTTTTTTTATTTACTTTTTACACTTTCTCATCAAATAGTGAAAGTTTTTTTTTTCTACCACATGAAATATTTCAATTTAATTTTTTTTTCGGTGGGGACATTCAACCGACTTTTATTTTTGACATTATCTAAAAAAAAGTCAATTTTTTTTGCGTATTCTCTGCAGGTCAATGACACGTTAAAAATTTGAGAGAGGAATGACGTGATATGAATTTAAAAATAAAATAAAAATGAATATGTAAATGATAAATTAAAAAATTAAATTTAGGCCAAGCACAAAATTGTGGAGGGACAATAAATATAACAGCAGGAGGATCTCACAATTTACAAAATCCTGATGGTGACAATGACGGGAAATATGACGTGGACCTACAATGCGACTATTTGATAAAAGGCGGTGATTTCCAGATGATAGAATTGCAATTCACATCCTTTAATCTTGAGGGTTCTCGACGACAAGGAGCCAGCAGTACAGACAATGATCTTTGTCCTTATGATTACATTGAGGTAAATGTGTTTATATCTTGTCACAAACTATTAATAAAATCATACAAATGTTTACTGTACTGTGTAATAGGTCCGAGATGGACCAGGACCTTTCAGTGATCTTTTGGGGAAATTCTGTTCAAACACTCTACCACCTCGAATTGTATCTTCCACAAATTTCCTGTGGTTTAGTTTTGTAACGGACGGCTCATATAACTTTCCCGGCTACCGGGCCACCGTGTTCAGTAGACCATGTAAGTTGATTCGTTTGCCTTGTTTTTTTTGTCTTGGCCCCTTCTTTTTCACAGTCTCTCGTTGACAAGTCGACTGGTGAAAGAACATTTTTATCTTTTCTTGTCTCATCGAAATGTTTCCACGTCAATAGTCGTTATCATCCAGGCTAAGCCACCATCCTCTCAAAAAGAGAGCCAAGTCTGACCTTTACCAATCAAAGACTCACATAAAAGCTATTCCACATTTCTTTTCTGTCCATTGTAAATAGAGGACAGTCGTACTGTTTGTCACATACACATCCTCCATTTTGGGGGAGAAAGTAGTAACAAAAAAAATTAGAGCTACTTTCCCTTGTCGACAAAATGCTTAGCGATTTGAGCATGTATTTGAAATGCTCTCTCTCTCTTGCTTCTTTATGCATTGGTAGGCGTGTTGTGTATTTGTACAGAAGAAAGTTTGCTTTCTCCATAAGGTTGTGTGGACTGTTTTTCCCCACATCAATCACTTTCCAACTCAGCCCTCAGTTGATGAAGCAAGTTGTTTTAAAAAGAAAATGTCATCATCAATCTCCTCCTTATGTCCTTATGGTTAAACACGACGTAAAGTTCGTCTTGGCGTCAAATGGAAAAAAATGTTTAATGTTATATTATAAGATGCTTTCTCCCCTCCTTCTTTTCCTTGCTTTCTCTCTCTCTCTGTAGACAGTCATCTATTCTGATTGCTTCAATTTCTTCAGCTTCGGCTACCCTCTGAGACAGTGGGTGGTCGGGAAGTAAATTTCATTCATTTTTGAAGCTTTAATAAAATGGTTGACTTGATACTTTTCATTTTTTTGGAACATTTTGAGTTTGACTCTTTTCCCCAATTTTTTTCTGTTTTGTTGAGGGATCATGTGGTGAGATGGAGGATTGAAATAAAATTGTTTTGTGTTAATATTTATGATTGCAAAAAAATCAAACTATTTTTATTGTCTTCTCCATTTCTCTAGCTCCCTGTGGAGCCTCGTTTTCACTCAATGCCACAAGGCAAAGTCAGACTCTAACCAGCCCCAATTATGCAGTTGGGAATACTTATCCGAATAGCTTGAGATGTCGGTGGATCATTGATGGAGCTAGTGCTACGGATGAGGTTCAAATTTTTTTATTGGAATAATTTAATGTATGGCTTAATTTAATCTTTTGTTAAAAAAATTAAAGGTGGATGTAAGCTTCAAAGATTTGGATATTGAGTCAAGTGCTGAGTGTGGGAATGATAGACTACAAATTCGTGATGTTTCCACTTCAGTAAGTTATTTAATCTTGGCCTTGATCTCTCCAAGAAAATTTTAATTGTCTCGAGTAATTTATTGAGGTAATTAAATATGTTGACACATTTGCAAAACGATTTTTTTGAATGGTGACATGGTTGAATATATTTCAAATATGACAAGGTCAAAAAACTTTATTAGCAAACTGTGAAGTGAACTGTTGGATGCACAAAATGTTCATTAATTTCTCTCTCGGATACATATTTCAAAAGTCGTGTTGAGGCACCACTTGAATTTTCTAACATTAATTACAAACTTTCTTAGTGTCATCCAAACTTGTCACTGACTAATGAAAATATTGTTGAAAGAGAAAGTTTTATTTGAAAATAATTTTTCCGCGTAAAAATTTATTCTAAATGACTCTAATTATTTTTTTTATAAAAAAAGTATATATCCAAAGATGGAATAAGTGGGCCAGTAATTTTCAATGGAGTTCGAGCACGGGATTGGAGATACACTCAATTGAATATTGATTTGGTAATATTTATTGTTTTTAATTAAAAATCATAATTTGAAAATACCCATAAAAATAATAAAATATTGATGACAGGCAACAATCATGCAAGACGTTTTGTACTGCGGGACACAAATGCCGCCTGACTTCTTTTCAGTTGGTCGATCAGTGGAAGTGATATTTCATAGTGATGCAGCTAGAGCTGGAAGAGGATTTCAAATTGAGTATAAAGCAGCCGGTAATATTTTTTTTACTCTTTTTTTGTCATATAAATGTGTACAAGAAAAAAACATATTGTGGGAATTTTAATATTAAAGTTGGGGCATATAAATATAATTCCGGAACATAAATTCATGTCACCTCACCTCTATTATGTTTAGCATGACAATAAAGTTTCATTTTCACCACTGAAATTCTCTCTCTCTCTCTTTTGTGATAACAGGGTGCAATAGAACGTACACAAATGTTCAAGGAAGAATCTTTAGTCCAGAGTGGCCCACTTACTCCCCAATGTTCTCCAATTGTTTCTTTACGGTGAATGCACCCAATGGATCTTTTGTGTCTCTCTACTTCAATGAATTCTTACTACCTGAGAGCACCAGTTGTCTTGAGTCTGCTTTTGAGGTGAGAGTTTTTGGGATGAAAATCTTTTAATTATTTTAGTCTCCATTTCAAAAGAGATTTTTGAGTATAAAAGAAAACTTGATAATAAAATTTGTTTTAAATTGTAGGCACGTGAAAATAATCAAAATGGAAGGGTTCTTGGCAGATATTGTGGTTCTGCTTTACCAAGTCCCATTTTTTCAACAACGAGCTCAATTTGGGTACAATATTTTACTCGGTATCAACAGAGTCGGGGCTATGACATGACTTATGTAACGTCTTCTAATGGTAAGTTTTCCAAGTAGAGGGTTTTTGAGTGGGCTATTTTTCTTATTTGATGGACATTAAAATACTTGACACTCGTTCCATTTCTTTTTTTTAACTCTTTTCTGAAGGCGTTGGTTGTGGCGGTGATGTATTTCATACTAGTGGAAGGTATCAATTTTATTTCTATTTTGTAAAAACGTTTTTTTTTAAATTTGTAAATTGTTATTAAGTATTTTAATTTATTTTTTTTAGTTTGACGAGTCCATTTTATCCAAATAATTATACTCTTGATGCAGCCTGTACATGGAGAATTAGAGTCCCAGCAGCGATGAAACTTCAGTTTGATTTTACTAGTAAATTAACAAATTTATCTAACTCAATTTATTTAATTAAATTTTTAATTTTAAAACTATTTTTTGTAGCTTTCCTCATTGTTGGAAATTGTGATTATAATTTCCTCGAAATTTCATCCATGAATTCTCATGCTTTGAATGAAGATCCTCTTCTCATAACGAAATATTGTTCCGGGGTAAGTTTTCTAAAGGAAAAGGTTAGTTAATTAAGATTACAATTAAATTAATTTTTTTTGAAATAGGACACACCTGCTCGATATATTGGAACAACTGACATGGCTATGCTTCGATATAAATCAAGTGTCAACAATACGGGCAACGGTTGGAGAATTCAATTCCGGGGAACAGTTTAATCACAGGAAAAATATTTTACATTATTTAAATCTCTCATTCTACTTTGTTTTAATTGTAAACTTTCCTTTTAAAAATATTATGAAATTAATTAGTCAAAATTCTAAAAACTTTTAATCTTGTAAATACTGAGAAACTAAAATAGATTTAATAAAATTAACAATTCCTTTCCTTTTTTTTAAAAAAAAATCATCTATTGTTAGTAAATGGACGCTATATTTTATTTATTCAAAAAGAGAAAGCATCTACAAAGAAGTTTTGAGGCATTTAGCTTAACTACTCACTCAAACGTCAAAATGGAATACTAAATATGAATATTTTCTCATACAGTTAAAATTTTAATTCTCTTTATTTTTCTTTTGAAAAAGAAAATTTCTTCTTGGAATTTTAATTTTATTGTACATTTAATTATGTAAAGAGCAGTACAAAAATTGATGACGATTGTTTAGAAGAAGAGGGAAAAAGATTGCCATTATATTTGTAATACCTTGGAAAAAAATTAACTTGAATTCTTAATTTTTCATACTTTTTTAAAGCTAGAAAAATAGAGTGTTCATTAGTTGATTGGATTAAACCTGCTATTCAAGACTAATTAAGAAGAAGGTTTTTAACAGTTGTAAAATCATCTAAAGAAATTTCCGCTTGTTTGGACACACCTTAATTTTAGTGAAGACTAATTTTAATTTTTCATGTTAATTTTGAGTGCCTACATAATTATTCTATCTGTATAGCTCACTCACGTATGAATTCCAAGAGAATATTTTAAATTCTTTGATAAATATTTCGTCCTAAAATACTCAAAGAAAAGGAATATTAAATAAATAACTATCCTTTGATATTTCTCTTGTAACAATTAATGATATTATATAAAGTCGATGAAATTAGCAAGAAAAATATTCATTGTTTGCTTTTAACACACACAACTTTCTACATTCATAACTCAATTTTACTTTTACTTCATTTAACTCTTTATTTTCTAATTAATTCATTCTATATTATACCTGTAACAAATGACACAAAAGAATTAATTATGAGTATCATCTCTCAGGTATATTTTGACCTCATTTTCGAAGAATAATTAAATTGTCTCTACTTTTTTATCCTGGACAACACCATCAAGATTAAGATCAGATCGGAGTGGTCGACACATGGATAAAAATGAAATAAATTGAAATATCTACTCAGTACTCACATCACACAAAAAAGGAAGGACGCTGATACATTTTGTGGGGAGGATTAAGGTCAAGCTTTAAATAAAAAATCAATGAGAAAAGAAAAACAATATTCAATATAAGAAAAATTAATTAACTGTCTCAGACATGATGTGGGTAAAAGCTCTATAAAGTACAAAGAGATGAGAAAAATGAGAAAATATTATTTTCTATCTTATTTCTCTGCAAGACTCACGCTGGAATGGATATTACAAATTTTGATATTAATGAATCTTCAGATGATTACACGTCTCCAATATATTTCTTTGTAAAATATCTGTATGAACAAAACAGCGGATCCAAAACTGGGTTTACTTTGTAGATCTCTTGTAATTTTCAGGGAATAAAGCATGGGATATATTCCAAATCATTCAACCACGGAGCTCCAGAAAATCTTGTCATCTGGATATAAAATGAGATCATCTTTCTTTGCTATGTGCGTCAATAGGATTCTACAGGTTTTGTAAAATATACGTATCTCCATGTATTTTGAGGGTCTCGGAGCGTGTGAGAGGGAAACTTTTCTCTTTAGTGTTTCAAGTTGCGTAGCTTTCTCTCAATGATTCTCATCTCTGGTTTTTCACTTTGTCTCTCTCTCTCTCCCCATGCTCTGTCAACAAGAATCCACAGAAATCCCAGAGTGTACTTACCATTTTCTCTAGGCAAAATCAGTTGTACGCAAACATGTGATGACTCTGGATTTAAACTAAATATTTTTGCAAGAGAATATTTCAACATTTAATTCTCTCTCTCTTGTTTCATTTTGGGAGTGATTGTATGTACAACCAAAGGTCGGAGGAGGAACAAATGACTGTGAAGCTATTAGTCTCTTTATAGTTGAATTAGAATAATAATGACAATGTCCGTCTTTAAATTCCATTGTTTTTTTTCTCCTGACGTCTATATTGAGGGGGATACAGGCTACGCTCGTGTTGAAGTATACAATGAGTTGATGAAAAGTACAGGAAGGGGTGTTGTACAGAGTTAAAACAAAATTTAGTTGAAATCTTGAGTAACAATGTAGTGAAATGGATGTGAGAATCAAGTGTTCTTGATTTATGAGGTGGTGAGGATTAAAGTGCTTCAATCTGTTTGGGCTCAGGCGGAATGGCCGACGTTGATAATAAGATGCAATACAATAAGCCTTCTCTCTCTCTCTGAATATGAATCAATGCATCTCAAGACTCAAGTGAAAAAGAAATGGCCCACCATTTTTCATCCACCGTAAACTTCCCAAATATTCCACCATCCATCCACAACAATTTCAACAATTTTCTCTCCAAAGGAAAATAAAACAGTTTATAAACTGTAAACATTTAAGAGGTCTCAGTTAAATTAGAAAGGAAATGAGTTTTTTTGTTTGATTTTATAAATTATGTACAAGAGTTTTTTTTGTAAGACAGGGTATATAATTAAATGGTTTACGGTATTGTACTTTGTGAAAATAATACAAGAACACCATGTGTATGTGATCAATCGAGTTGGGAGGACTTAAGAGAGAATTGATATATTCTTGTAAGACGCTTTAGAAAACACGTTGTACCTGAAGACTGGAGATGGTTTTGGTAAGAATGAAAAGAAGCAAAAAAAACTCTTACCTCGTCTATCAATCAGAATTGATTGATTGCTTCATGGGATTTTATTTCTTTTCAGTTAACGCAAGATAACTTATATCACGAGAGATGTAGAGCCCCCATTGAATCCCCCTTTGGTATGTTACAAACGTTTTGGATTGACATTCCGGGTACAGGGTCCAGTGATGCATCCTCTCTGCACTCTTCTCCATTTACTAAATGTATTTGTGTCTTATACATGTTTCTCCTGATCTCAAAGATCACAAGAATAATTTATTGTCAATCTCATTTTTTTCAAAATACCACACAACACTTGGTACGAATTTTTTGGGTTTAACACAAACTTGTGTTCCTAGTTTTCAATGTAGGTCGGCAATAACCAATGAAAAATCTTTTGTTATAAAAAAGGTTTCTCTCTCTCTCTCTTGAGTAAATTGATGTATGTTTACATGACAGACCTCTAATAAATTATGAGAAATGAAGAAAATTGTTGTATGATACTTTTTGTATTGTGTTCACCAGAATCCTTATGATTCAATGAATCAAATTCATTGTGTAAAATGTTTGTCTCTTTAATGTGACTATAATTGCTAGAGGAATTTTACGGTACATTAGACAAATGGTCCTGGTTTTTTGACTTTGTATCTTTGTTACTTTTTTAACAAAAGAAATTGATCTGTTGACCTTTCAATTATGTACTACGTGCATTTGAGTATAAAAATGAGTACATTTTAAAAAATTATATTTTGTATTGAAAAACCCCTTTTATACATTCGCCTTGTAGTAATCCTTAACCTCTACATTCTTGGCTCCCCCAAAGTAGTCGAGAACAAGAATACTGTCAATATTGAGTTTGGCAAAGAAAAATCCGTGATCTGAAAACGAATATTTGTTGACAGTACTCATTAAATTATTGAGTCGGCAAATAAAATTGATGGTTACCTGATGGCCACTCCTTCATGACTGGGTGTCGGGAGAACATGGATTGTCTTGCAAATGTCTCCTCAGCACTACCATTTACTAGCTATTTTGTACAATTAAAATGAAAATCAATGAAAATCAAACTGGAGAAAATAATTAATAATTTTATACCTTGGTCATTGCCCCTGACAGAATGATATGAGCACATCTAGGATCCTCAGGGTCAAGAAGCTTGTTGGAACAATAGTTTCCTTGGGCTAGGGACATGGTCAGTGACGCCCGAGAATTTTTCTGAAATTCATCAATTAACTCAATCAATTATCATGCAACAAAGACATCCTTTCCTAAGGCGGCCCTCAAACATTTGAAAAATAATTTCCGATTTTTTTTTCATTTTTAATCTCTTTTTTTCATCAAATTTTGGAGTAAATAAAGAAAATTAAAATAAATTGTAACCTTCAAATCTTGGATGGAAATGTCCAGTGGAGTGACGTACATATATGGAACCCCAGTCGACTTGCCAATGGGTCCATCAGATATAGAAAATATATTCGCAAATGGGAAGCCGGTAGTTGGAGATCGTGCACTAATTGTAGCAATTGAAGTCCAATCTAAATGAAATTGTGATTATATTTAAATTATAGTTTGTGTTGTAGTTAGAGAAAATATTACACATATTTACAAACTTACTTGATTTCTTTACAATGTATCTAGCCATTTTAGCCACTTCATAATAAGGTGGTGGAACATCATTATCAAATGAGACTGTGTTGTCAATTTGTTGAGATTGTTCAAAACTACTTGAAGATTGTTGTTGTACATTTTGTTTCCAATTATACCCAAAATTATTATTATCCTCAGGTTGAATGCGACCAAAATTACCACGATTAATGACTCGAATCTGAATATTCCCTGCTGTCAGGTCAATCTCTTGAACTGTCACCGATTCATTTCTACTTATTCCATCATCCGGATTACAATTAACCAAGTTAGTACTAAATAGGCTAGAGAATACAAGTGTCTTGAAAATAACTATTATAGAACTTTTGTCAATCATTGTGACTATTTTTCTATTGCACACTTTGGCTGTGTAATGTTTTTGATACTCGTCTCTTCAAGGGAATGATGACACAAAATAATGACTTTTAAAATATATATAAACTTTTCTATGAAGGGAAAAAACAAGACAAAACTTAATCACAAGTACAAATAAAAACAAATGATATGCAAAATCTTTGGGTTTCAAAGATTGAACAAAATAAATATGAAAACAAGTATGTCTACTCTAACTACAACTAGTTTAACCTTCTCCGTATCATTGACCGATTGAAGTTAGTAACAAGACAATATTTGTAATCTCTCATTTTATCAACAAACTTCTACGACGAAACACTATGAACCCATGCCTTCTTTCCCTGTCAACTGTCACGTATGCCCTATGTAAACTAACAAATAGACTGCCACACCATGTAAGTAACTTACATTTAAAATAAATTTATTACAATAAAAGCTACGAGCATTCATGCACGTAATATTCAATTTAATTAAGAATTGTTATCAGAATGGACTATACACAATGAAACTTTTAGTACAAACGTATTAAATATTATCCAGCTTAGCAGCATTCAACATCATAATTATGAAATGTACATTAATACAAAGTACTAAGAAAATGCTATATTAAACCTAAATTCAATCGCTGAATCTTTTAAGATTACACATTGAGCTCATCCCTACTTTTCTACACTTTGAGTGTACTTTCAGAAAAAATTATGATGGATTATATATATAAATTTTTCGACTTATTCTCAGAAACTTTTACTACAATACAATATAGAGGATCCCCCCAAAAAACTTAATCAAATGGGGAGAGAATGGTCTGTTGAGATAAAAAGTTTCGTGTTACTTACCTGTCCTAGTGAGGTGTGATATTATTGGATTACCCAAAAAAAGTTGGTTCATATCCGGTTAACTTTTTTTCTCCTCGCTCTTAATTCTTTCTTTTGCTTTGATCACGCTTGTAATTTCCTGTACAGAATCGTTTCCTCCAACAAAATCATTTTCTCTTCCATTTTGTTCATCTCGAGAAAAAATTGTATACATGCAATACATACCATATTAAATATCACATTAAATATTATTTACTATTTTCACATTTAACTAGGCATTTATTTTCAGATAATATTCAACAACTTTAAAATTATCATGCATCTCATCGACCTTTTTTTTGAAGAGGACACTTAAAACTTCAAGTTGATTCATGTTTCAGGATTATTCCAAAAATACTTTTCCTGTATATTATATATACTGGTATACACAATAAACAGTTTCGCCTTCACTCTCAAAATTTTGAGACTGAAGCAACAGATTGTCTTTTCCTGTCAAAGAAGAATAAAAAGTTTGATAACAAAAAGCAGCACTACACTATATAACCCACAGGGTTATACATATCAGTAATAAAGTGAGAAATATAGGAAAAAATGATATACTTAAATTAAATCCATTCATAGAGATCCAAAGCCCTTAATATCCTGAAATTGCTTAGCTCATCTTGTTTTTTTTTCTTTTCAAGTGTATTCCAAGATAAGCAAAAAAAAGAGGAGAAAAAGATTACAAGATTATGCGTGGTTTTGCATTCACAATGAGTAGAAAAAAATATGGACATTTTATTATACACATGGTCTTTCTTTTTGAAAAATTGAATACTCCATTTTATGTATTATAATGTAAATAAAAAGTACATATATATCTTGTTATATCTGTAGGTATGAAGATATGGGATTTGTGTGTAAAAAGAGATGGTTTTAAAATCAACTTGAATGAATGGACGCTGGATTTACTTTTTGACAGACAAGAAAATAGTTAAATAAAGCTCATAGATAAGGAGAAAGGAGAAAATTTTTTTTGAGGAAAGCCAAGTGACTAGAGAGAGAAAGAAAGAAAGAAGGACATGGACACATGGTCGCTAAAGTTTTTGGATAAATCCATCATACAAGAAAATGTCACTCTCAACCTTGCAACACCCAAGACGAGTCAAGAATATCAAATTCAACGCGACATGAAGAGACGGCAAGATTGGCAAGAAAGAGAGACTGGATTATCTTTGACTTATCATTCCACTCTACCGAGGACCATCATGTGATAAGAAAAGTTTCCAGTCTTTCGTCCAACGAAAAAAAACAAGGGAGGATCTTGATTCTCTACGAGGGAGAGTATCTTTTGTACTATGGTGTATGTATACCATCATGTATTTTTATTATGAGAGCACAACTCCTCGGAAGTTACTTTTTTTTCACTTCCACTCTATTATGATCTTATTTGTGTTGCCGTATTGAATTTTCTCTTTTTCTTCTTCTTCTTTTTTTCATTTGAGAAATCTCCGGCTGAAGTAGTACTCAGGGTCTTTAAATATTTTATTTCATGCGTCGTCATCTCTGAATTGCCATTATAGTCTCTGTCTAGTCCATAAAAATAAAGGCAATATTTCCATCAACAAAGAATTTTTTTGTTGAGTAACTAACAAACTAATACTAAGCTCTCTCTCTTGATGAATTTATGTGTGCATATTTTGTGGTTTTTAATTGCAACAAAGTAAAAATAACTCAACTTGTACATTATGTAAAATGTCATCCCATAGGATTGTTAATGGTGACCTTTTGAACTTTTTTTCAAAAGTGCATTCCCAAAATTCATCAATCTATAAATTCCATCGTTAAAAAAAATTCAGTTGATTCTCCATTTTTTGTTTGCCTTGTCAATCAACGTGCAAGCTGATAAAATTTTGCATTCCTTTTCCAAAAAAAAATCCTTAAGGCCCATGAAAATTTTGAGACGGTGTTTTTCTTTACATAATAAAAGCATGATAATTTTTCCTGGTGAAATATTGATCATGAGATAAATGAAACGAGACAAAAGTCTTCTCTGTTATTTTGCTGTATTTATGAAGAGGATTTAATCCAGAAAATGTGTTAACTATTTTATATACAATTTATTCACATAAAAAATATTTCAAAAAAAATCCTTCTTTTTACAGAAAAAGTAAACCAAAATTGAAAAATGAAAGAATTTCTTGTCATGTAAATATAAATGAAATATCTTGTGCATGTATAAATAGTGAGAAAAGTTTTTAATAAGAATATTTTTTTTTCTTTTTGGACAAATATATCACTCAGTTTTTTTTCTCTTGGATATAAAAAAAACCTTTTGGTGAAATATTTTTTGTATTAAAAAAAAGTGGGAGAGTAATTTATGACGACCATGAATGACACAAACATTTTTCTATTGACTGAGATGGATGAAAGAGAGTGTAAAAAAAGATTTTGCTTTTTTTCAAGTATGAAACCACATAAGAGAAAAAAACAAGTTGACGGTGAAGGATCTTTTGGCCCATTTTTTGTGAGTGCTGACACTTGAATCGTTTTTATGAAAAAGTTTGATGTGTGGTGTACCACAGAGAGAGAGAGAGAAGAAAAAATTAATTAATTTGAATACAATGAATTGAAACTACGTCACATTATTTAATTTATTTATTCAAACAAACTCCAAATCTAACTTGAGAGAGATGGGGATAAGACAAGTTGAAACAATGTTAAAAAATCACTTGAATAATAAATAAAATTCCATACTGGATACAAAAAAAAAGTTGTACGCATGATGCGTAAAATATTCTTCCCAGCTTTTCAACTGAAAACTACTAAACTTGTAAAAATACAGCTAGCCTCCTTCCCACGTATTTTTTTTCAAGATACAGATACATAGTCAAGTACAAAAAAAACTACACAAAATTTACATTAAGATTTTCTGAAAAAGTTTTGTTTTCAACTGTGAAAAAAATATAAAGAAAAAAAAATGTTTTTTTGAAAGGTTGAATTTATTTTTAGGTATTTTCTATATATTTTTCTTAACCCCAAAAAAATATTCAAGTTTCAGTTGATGCAGAAAAAAAAATAATACAAGAGACGCAAAAAAATGGTAAGCCGCCAAGATCAATTTTTGGCAGAGTAAAAGAATAAAAGCATTTAAGTTTTGAAGACAGGAGACAATAAGGAGAGTAGCATTAAAAAAATGGCTTGTTTTTTTATTTTTTCTAGTCTTGAATTCCCACTGAATGTACATCATGGCAATCACGTTATCATTTTTTTTAAACCTTGCCAATGGAAATGTCACAGCTCTTAAGAAGTCATTTGTATGCTAAAAATATTGGGACTCATTTTAATGAAATTGGGACAGCAATATTATTTTTCACAATCAGAGAAAGCTTTTATTTTAAAAAAAATATGGAAATTTAATGAGATTTTTTTTAAAAAAAGGTGAAAGTTCCACCAAAAAATTGTCAACAACAACAAGAGTCGTCATTCTAGCCAAAAACGGTAGTCATAATATTATTTATGACGTATGAGTTTTTTTGTGAGGAACACGTTGTAACCCATGTGCCAAAAAAAAGAATTCAAATATTACAAACCTTCTTTTTATGTATCTGTACAACTTGAGTATATTTGTACATATACAAAATATTTTTTACATGCAAAAATTCTTGTCTTCTGTCTCTTCTTTTTTAGGGTAAAAAATGTTTGTAAGCTATTTTCATGCTACTTTGTGGATTTCTATTAACATTTATTTCTAAGTTAAATGAGGAGAGAATTCTTTTTGACAAGGAAAGGGAGCAAGTCTTGAACTTTCAATTTTTATCCTTGAAAACGTCACTAGTGATTGATTTCATTTTCATATCGTTCCAACATTCTCAAAATTCCTAATGTCTAGCCTCAAAGAATATTCTTAATTCTTGTACAAACACATTTTCTTGGAAAGTTTGCATTTTTTGAAAAAATTGTGAAAACACAAAAGAAAAGAGTCAAAATATTCATCATCATCTCCATTTAATTTTCAGTAGAAACATTCCGCTGTAAAAATTTAGGGGAAAAAGTGCATAAAACATTTTTTAAAAAGTTGTTGCATTATGGCATGCATACTGTATGCATTATTAGTATTTACTATTTACAAATAGAATTTGCACAAATGTAAAAATGATTTGAAAATTTAATCAACGAGAAATGATTCTTTGTCCATATTCATGGAATAAATTTCCAAAAATTGCCAACAGTTTATAAATTCAGGGGGTTCACTTTTCTTGCTTTATTGTCTCAAAATTACTTCTTTGTTTTTAGGAAGCGTTTGAAATTTTTGGTGGTATTCAAGACGGCTGTTGCCTTTACTCTTGAAGATGTAAATAGAGGGAAAGATATGAGTATGTGTATAGTAAATTGAAAAGAATGTGTTTTTGTTGGAAAAAGTCATAAAAATTTATGTCCTACTATCACCCTTTAAACCAACGTTTTGCAAAGTATAAATATTTAAGGCTCACAATTTATACACAAAAAAACTTCACATTTCCAAACTCTCCATCTTTACCATCTCTCCCTTATCTATAATACATGTATGTATGTACATATGAGGAACAAGGGACTGGAATAATATTCATTATTGACTCATTACCCTCCATCATAAAATCATATCAATGTATTATAAGGAACCGTTTAAATTTAATCCATTTCTTTCTTTTCAACTTTCTCCAACTCAAGCGCTTATCTTTCATATGTTATGTTGAGTCGTAGTTTTTGTAAAGTAAAAAAAGTTTTGTCCTTTTACCTTTTCAAATTAACTCTCACCAAGATGACAATTGCTAAAATTAAATTGTTTTTTAACAAATTGGAACACGTATCTGTAGACTAATCAAATCACGTGATATTCAATAGAACTTTTTTTTTGTAATAATAGACTTTATCATGTACAGATTACTTAGAGAAAATTTTTCTCTTTGAAAAACTTGGATTCATTTTCCAAGAAATCTCTCCTCCTCCCTAAAGAAAAGTATATTTTGATGAAATAGAGAGAAAGCATGCAGTGCATGTCTTTTGTGTGTAGTCGTAAATGATTTTTTTTGTATTTGTTGTTTCGTGGATAAACTAGTTTATGAAGATTAGACGAAGCAAAGAAAATGAGAAAAGAGAAAGTGAGAAAGTTTTTTTGAAAGGGCAGACGACTAAAAAAATACAGAATAGAGAGATGTACATGTACATTACATGTAATCTTAATGATGATAACTTGGCATATAATATTCAACACGATGGATTTAGTTAATGTAATCAGAAGCGATTACTTTTGTATACAATCACCCATTTATGGTTTCAAAACTTGTTTTATATTTATATATACATATCATATATATAATATTATATTTAAAAAATTATTTTACCTTTTATAGTTCCTTCCCTAACAAACTGTACTAGTACAAACTTTATGTAAAGTGTCCAATATACATATTTAGTTACTCACTAACATGGTGTAAGAGTGCACACAATTTTAAAAAAGTTTGTTTTTTCAAAACTTTTAATTCTTTTCCTCATGAGTTTCAACTTTTTTTTTCAAAAAAAACAACAAAAAAAATAAAAGTCTCGAGTAAAAGTTAAAAAAATTAAAATTAAAACACAAAATGGGAGTGCATGGGGGATTTCTTAGAATGCAGGCTTGTTTTTAAAATTGTAGACAATCTAATTTAATTATTAACGCACTTTAACTTTACACCCAACTGTTAACAAGAGAGAGAGAGAGAGAGAGTGGGTTTGTGGCTTGTGGTTATTTTGTAATTTTTCTTAAGATAAAACGAGTCAGTCTACAACTAAAATATTAAATGAATACATTAAGTGTTCAATGGCAAGAGCATAACATGAGATTTCCCTTTTCCATGGATATTTTTCAATAAAAGCTCATCCTTAAAATCGTTTCTTCCTCATTCTGAAAATTTAAAAGCAAGTTAACTTGTAGCCTTTGTTCTTTGATGAAGGGGAGATTGAGGGAGGGGGAAAGTTCATGATCAAAGGGAATCATAGATAAGGTTTGTACGAGGCACTGTTGATTACCAAAACTAACCACACACATATTGCATTTCGAAAGCCAAACTTCCCTTTGGTTATGTCTCACTGAAAGAGAGATGAGAGAGGCTGGGAGACGAAGACTGACTTCTTTAACTGGATTTCCCCCCATTTCACCGTCAAACTCAACCTTAGCCTCCATTATCATCCACCCACTATCAATTCTGATGAATCTGTGAGAATTCTATCATTTTACTCCCCCCTCCTCCTTCACCTTGTACTCGTACTTGATCTCACATTTAAAAAGTTGTGTGTACTCGTATGTACACAGGAGCCACCACTTGACGATTTCCTTTCTCTCAAACAGGAAACGGGAGCTCTCTTTGTAATCTTGTTGGAATATCTTCCATGATTACATGCTCACTTGTCTCCCCCCTCTTTAATTAAGTTGGCTTTCACACACTAAAATATAACAGACAGAGGGTCATAAAATGGGATTTAATCCATGCAATGAATCTTTTGTATTTTCTCATGTGATCATTCAACAGATAAAATTTTGGATTAAAATCCCATTTTTTAAATAACAATACAAATGATAAATGATGATGTTGAAGCTCGTTACATTTCCATTTAAATATTTAAAATTAATTTATCATGTGAAATTCCTTTGTTTAAGAGAGGCTGTACTTAAATTATTTACGGTAGATGATGTATGTAAAAACCACGCCAAAAATATTATTGTAAATCATTTTAGAGAGGGATTAAAAAGACTATGCTAATTTTTATTTTCATGTAAAAAGAGCATATTTAAAGAGTCGTTAGTTAAATGAAAATGGGGCTCTTGTTTTTAATCAAGTGTTAAATAGTGAGGCTGTTGTAGTTTTAGTAAAAAGGAGGGAAAGGCGGATTAATTAGCATCTCTACACAATCTTTTTTACTATTATGAAGCCAAATATAGTTATTCCTCTAGTCGTCGTCAAGATAGTCATTAAACTAATGAAAAGAAGAATTCTCCATGGACCCCTGAAGCTCTCAAAAGGGGAAGGAAGAATATGTATCCGTACACTCTTCCAAAATATTCTGCCCCTGTACGTGTCTGTATAGTCAAGGCAATTCTTGGAGGTAATGAGTAACGACGAAATATGAATAATAATACAAGTTGACTCGAAAATGTTAAAGTTGATTCACAAGAGATTGTATGGATCAGTTGAGAATTCAATTCAAATATTTACTCTCCAATGACTCATTTCAATTCACTTCCCCCCTCTCTCTCTCTTCTTTCATCTCTTCAACTTTTGTGAAAAAAAGTAAAATGGAAAAAAAATCAAACTTGTGTCTTGTTTTTTTTGTATAGTCAATACCAAAGGTTTTTTTTCTTGTCGTGAATGTTGACATTTATTTTTTGTATTTACTTTTTTTTTCTTGTGTTATCAAGAAAATGATAATTTCAACAAATATTTTTTTTTTCGAAAAAAATATTTGTACAGAAACTTGTTTCCATTTTCTCTTGTTGAATGCAATCAGACTTGATGACAACAAGGGGAATGACATGGGCTGTTGCATCTTCATCTTGGCCATCTTTTTTTTAAAAGGTAACTCAACACGAAAATGGACCCAAATATCTTGATCTACTTTCACTCTCTTTTTGCTTTCTCTTTTTTTAAAAGGTAGATTGTTATTTGTTGGAGGAACACAGTGACCGTTTTTGTATAAAAAAGATGTGAAATAAGAGCCAACTTGTTTCTGAGAAAACTTTTTTAGGGGAGGGGGAAGGCAAAGAAGCTATTTGAGAGAAGAAGAATTCAAAGTTTTTTTTGTGAATAGTCAATATTTACAAACATACAAAGAAAATTTTGACATGGAAGAGTTGACGTAAAAATAGATGCAATCGATGTACATCTTCAGACAAAACTTTTAACATTTGAATCTTACTTGCATCTCTTACACTTTCACTTTTATTTACCTATCTTGCTTTCTCCCTCTTTCTTATAAAATCTTTGACAACAGAATACGAATAAGTAGTTTGATTTGGAGAAAGCACAAAGTTTGGAGCATCATGTAAATTTATGAGTATCATCATGATTCAGTAGAGAGAGAGACTTTTTGAAATGAAATTTAAGTTTCAAGAATTTAAGTAACTGAAATTTTGAGTATTTTTTTTTTAAAAAAAAATAATAAATTTTGAAAAACAAAGTTAGAGGAAGAATTTCAACATTAGTGCTTATAATTCTATTACATGCTCCATGCTATACTTGCCAAGCTAGATACCATGGCTTCAACTAATGTACTTTCTTCTCTCTTCGTTTTTTTATTCTCTTTCTTCAAGAAATTTCATGTAGAGTAGGATAGAGAGAGAGAGAGAGAGGTTGTAAATATTTAAATAAAAAATTATGCCATCCTTAGACATTCCATTTTAAAATGTTTAAATTTTAATAAACTACACAAAACTACTATTTTATGCAATCTTTTGTTTTCTTTTTTCTTTATTTTTTTTTTAAAAAATATCAATTTACATTTCCTCAACCTTTTCAAAAGTCGGATAGAGTTCAATTTTTTTGGGACAAAATACAAAATAAATCAAGAAACTGACAAGTGTCAAAATATGAAGGTGAAATTTTGTTTTAAATGAAGATAATCCATGGTAAAGATGTTGAACGGTAATGTAAAAAAAATAAAATGGAGGAGAAAGAAAAGAGAAAGTTTTTTTGGGGGGAGGTGATATGTGTACCACAGAAGAAATAAAAGTTTTGGGGTTGTGTTGATATAAAAAAAGTAAAATGTCAAGTTTAATGTTTATCAATACTCCATGGGGGTACGTAAATGCTATTGTTGGTGCCATAAATTCAACATCTTTTTATATACACTACAAATACACAGATATACACTCTAGACTTTCCCCAGGTATTTTATTGTTATCGTACAAAAAAAATCCTCTGTCTAGTCTCTCCATTTATTAAACAAGGAGAGAGAGAGGGAGACCACACAATGAAACAAAAAAGGGGGATTGCCATTCTACAAAAAATCACAAATACATCAGCTTTGAATAATCGCTAACTGGCCCCTCTCTCCCTCTCTCTTTGTTTTACAACTACATGTACAGAGATGATATTATATGTATCGCCCCTTTTATTTAATAGAGACTACCAGTGATGGTCATAAAAAAGAGAGACTTTTTTATTACACCACGTACACGTAGGTGTATCAACACTGTAAAAAAACTGAGCGTAATTTGAAATTTTTTTTAAAAACAAAAATAAGTGGAGAATCTGAAAAAAATAGTTTAAAAAAAAGAAAAGGATTCTACTTCTTTGTTTGATCATAGAAAGAAATTGAGAAAATGAGATTTCATTGTTATTCATTCAAACTTAATACTCAAGCCCTGTACTGTACACAAGCTCAAGGTTCCTTCTTTTGAAAATGTCTTTTGGTCCAAGATCCAACAAGATGACACATTTTTACAAGAAAAATGTCTTTGATTAAATCATGTAAAAAATGAAGTGAGAAAAGAGTCAAGACTTGTTGCTTTCATTTAAGCCAAATGACGTACATGTACAGATACACACTGTCTCATCCCCTGTCCCAAGACTTGGAGCAGGAGAGGGGGGGATAGTAAATGGGATGATTCAAGGATAAAACTAGAAAAGATGGAAAGTAATAAGTACAAGTCAGCACGAGCTTCAAGAAAATAATTTATACCCTCTAAAATGAACACAAGAGTTGACAAGATGAAGGAATGGACAAGATTTTCTCATGATTACAAGACAACCATGAACGGGGGGAAAATGGGTGAAAGCATGAGGGCGGGAATGATTTTATTAGAAGAAGGAATAAGAATAGAGCCCTCAATGGAAAATAAGAAGAAGATTATTCTAAATCTTTTGACGCTTCCATGGAGCATCTAATAAGATGTTGTGTCGACAAAGAGGGTACTTGAGGTGTTAAAAACTCTCATCTTGTACATGAAAGCATCACAATGCATCCACATACATTGTACACATCCAGTAAAATCCAAGGCGGGAGAGAGGGGAAGAAAAAAAAGTACTCAAGTTTTAAATTAAAATTCTTAATGGAATCCCTCCATGTGTACTCCTACAAGAGGGAATGGGAGAGTGTACCTATGGGACAAGAAGAGAAAATTTTGTATTGAAAAACATCAAATTACTATTTAGCCATAGAGGAAATCTCCCCACATTGAACATTTAATGGGAAATCTAACATTTCAACCTTCTCGTCTTTATGGAGAATGGCGTAGAGTAGGAGGGAGGGAGTGTGACTAAAAACATATTCAGAAAGACAAGCGGCGGCTGTGGGAATGGAGGATTTTTGAATGCATGGAAATGGCCATGAATGGTTTAGCCGTGGCTAGTCCTTTTTAAAAACTACTACTACTAAATGGTTTTCAGATTCTCCCAACTCTTGCCTACGTGATGATTCCATCTAATGAACTTTTACCTATGGTTGCATACTCATCTGAATATAAATTTATATTTATAAGGCAAACCATTTACTCTTACCTTAAGCCCCCCCCCTCTTTTCAGCTGTCTTGTGTCATGTTCTCTCTCTCTCTCTTTTACAGTTATGAGATCTCTCAACCAACCCACATAGACATCAAGGAAGATAATCAAGTAATCAGTAATCCACTTCAATACCCCAATAAATGTGCATGCATGCAAACTACACAACTTTTTCATGTCCTTCAACATTTTCTCCCCCAGTGACTCAATGCAACTTGCATTTGAGGTAGAGAGAAAATGTTGACCCAAATTTTTAACCCATTTTTTACAAATGTTTAAAAAACATTGAGTTTCAATTTTAGTCAAAAGAATATTGGCTACATATTTTATTTTGTAAAATATTTTATTATAATTGAATGTACAAGTAATTTCTGTCATGTCAGAGATAGTTAAAAATGTCAAATATTTTCCAAATTGAATTGAAGCCCCCCCCCCCTCGAGTCAATTTGAAAGGTCGATATTTAGAAGAGAAGACTCAAACCAAGGTTTTCACTTTACACCACATAAATTGCCTTGAGCTCCAAACCTCAAGTGACAAGGAAAGAAAAAAAGTGTAATGACCGTCACTAAAAGACTTTGTCATAAAAGCAAAATGTGCACACACACTCATTTCCCTCCCTCTCTTTTGTGTACACAAGTAAAGAACCATTCCATGTCCGTTTTTAGTGGCACAAGAGAGAGAGAGAAATCTCATAGAAAGAGTCACAAGTGACACAACAAAAAGAAGGGGAAATTGTTCAATGTGGCCTCTCCTCTTATCGGCCCCCTTGATGACCATATGATGACCATATCCTCCCACTTTTTGAAATTTATACTCAACCAAAATTCTCTTTTATCGTCTCCCCCCAAATCATTCAATGAATAAACTCTCCCCCCCCCCATTGACCATTGGAATGGGTCAAAAGTTGTAAAAGCAAAAAGGAGAAATGGCCATACAAAAAAAATTGAAGGTGAAATTGTTACAACTCACAAAGTTTGAGATATAAAAGTCCAATGATAAATCACTCTAAAAAGTACCGATTAAATAGTTACAGTGTGTGACAGGCTAAAAAGAATATAATATATATATATAACATTACATTTCACCCCCGTATCGTGACACAATAGAAAAATGAGAGAGAGTGACAAGTGAACACTTTGATGGACTCGAAGGAGAGTGAAAAGTGCCAATGTCAAAATGGCCAACTAGCTTTTAGTAGATCTGTAATCAACTTATATATATATAACTATACATATACCCATCCACGTTTTTTTTCATGGCTCTCAAAAGAAAACCAAATAAAAAGAGAAAAAAAGGGTTTCCAACACTGGAGGCGGCGGGAGGCTCAGGCTCGTTGTTCTCATGCTGAAGGACTTTTTTTATATTTTCCAAGCTCATCGAAAATCTGTAGGGAATCATCCACTTTCTCTCTCTCTCTCTCTTAAAACATTGCAATAATACAAGACGGCTAACTGGTCTCATAGAAATGGAGAGGAAATGTGTGGAAAAAGAGTCTAAAAGTTTTTTTTTGTTCTTTTTTTTCTCTTGTAAAGAAAAATAAATCGGAAGGTAAATACCGTGGCTGTCATGCATAAAGAGAAAATCAAGCTTTCTCTAGCATTCCTAAGTGGGTTCTTGTAAGGAAATAAGTATATATTTACTATTTCACTTTGTGATTCTATTATCCTACTTATCCTCCCCCCTCTCTCTGTACCCTACAGATCTACACTTGTATTTACAGATATTTGTCCGACAATACTGTTGAGAGAGAGAAACTCATTGAAAAAAGTGAGGGAGTCAAGAACAGTTTCCTGGTCATCAAATGCTAGCCCAGAATCCCAAATTGACTCTCACATATCTCATTTTATTGTGAAGTTGAAGCCCATCGTTTTCATCTCTCCCATCATTTTCATCCCAAGAAAACAGAGAGAGAGAGGGAGATGAAAATCCTGTACACATCAAGGGGAAAAGTAAGGGTCGTTGAGACTACAGATATAGAACATTGTAAGATTGTACATGTATTTTACTTTCTCCCTCTCAAAAAAGAAAGTCTAAGTGGTTTTCTTTTTCCTTTCACTCTCCTTCTTCTTCTCTCTCCCTCTTTTTACAACCACAAGGTCCATAATGTACTGTAATAATTTTAAATAGTTCATGGAAATTGTTGAAACATGTCAGACAATCAAGAAAATGTTATATCCACTATTTAGAATGTCTTTCAATTGAATTTAATCTCAACTTTCTCTCTCTCCCTATAATCTACATACATTTATGCTTTTTTGTACATATTTACATAGTACAGTACAAGAAAAAAAGTGAAAGCCTTGGGTAAATTTATCTCTTAGAGATTTTCCTTTATGTATATTTTATGTTTTGAAATAGGCCAAAATTTTTGAAAAATAATTTTGTACAGAGAATCAATTTGACGGTATAAATAAATATAAATAACCACGATAAATTAAAAACAAAAATTTTACTATGGATCATGGACGACCCAGATCTAAGACTTTCACCATAGAAGAAAAACAGAAGAAAAAAGAGAACAAGGACCCGTATTATGAGGACACACAAAATAATGCATAGAGAGAGAGAAAGAGAGAGAGAAAAAAATAACAAATAAAGAGACATGTGGGAATTCCTTTTCCTTTTCCTTGTTAGAAAAAAAAAGAGAAAATTGAGCACACCAAAAAGGCCCTTTCTCTTTCTGGTACAGAAAAACATTGAGAGACTGATAACAATAGGAAATACACAAGGAAGAGAAAAGGAGCAAGAATTATTGTTCAAGTATTTCAGTATAATATTGAGTACAATTTTATTCTTCACCGTCATCTCTCAAGGGACCAATGGAAACCCGTCAAGATTTCCTCACACGACGAGGATGACCCTCACTTTTTTCTTTACCTTCTCTCTTCCTCTTTTTCATATATGACCATCTCTACATCTCTATCCTCCTCTTTTTCTTTGTATTCAACTGTATGCACTTTCTCCCTACTTTCTTTTTTTATTTCTTCCTCCATCTCTCTCAAACACAATGGACGATATTTTGTGAATAGATAGTAAAAATAGTATTGTGGGCTAAATTTTTTTTAGGGGAAACTGAAACTACAGATAGACGGCATTGGACAGAAGAAGAAAAGGAAAGCGAAAACGAGGGGAAGCGTTAAAAGTCGTAAATTTTCTCTTAGAAAACAAGACAGTAGAAGGCTCCTCGAGTTTTCTACTGGAACGCCTTTCTGGAGAAGCCAGAGAGAGAGAGAATCTCTTTAAGTGGCCATGAACATGCGAAACAACTATTGTAAAGGTAATGGAGATGTTGAAGAGACAAGTCTCCCTAAGCTTTTTATCTCACTCTCACATAAACACCATGTTTATATGCAACATTCCCCTCTCCCCCGATTTACCAATATCCTCTCTCTTTAGTCTCTCAAAAGCTGTATACTTTCTCTTGACTTTCTTTTCATATTTTTCATGTCAAGTTGAATTCTTGTTATTCATGACAGTCCATTATTCTAAATATTTCCAACTCTAGTAGTTTGTCTTTTGTTCATGTTTTAATTATTTTTGGAGATCAAATTTTGTCTAGTGAAAGTGATGAATATTTTGGAGATATTTATAGAAAACATTGTTAACTTTTTTCCAACTCAAATGAGAGTTAATCTCAACTGTTGTAAAACTTTACAAATCATTCATTAGTCATCTGGATTCATATTTCAGTATGTAATTTGCTCATTAGTAAAATGAGAGACATGAAGGGGAGAGTAGATTTCAATGTTTGATGATGAATGAATTTATTTTTGAATCTTCAAACGATATTTTGTCATTATATTTGTTACAAGGATGGATATAATTTTAAATTTCGACGAAAAATAAATTCACTTTGAACATTTATGCCTGTCAACAACTGACAACTCATCCACATGATATTTGGTATTGTTTTTAGTGAAAATATTGTATTTTTAATTTTTTATTTTTTTATTTTGTTTTCGACATGAAATTTGAGACCCCCCTTGGTTTCTCAAATGTTTTGATTATTTTCTCATTTAAAAATATATCTTCACCTGACATATTCAATTTAATACACAATAATTGAATATATTTTTCAGAATATAAAATTATAGAGATGGTTTTGTAGAAAATAACAAATTTTGAAATATTTCATGGAAGAATTTTTTTAATTGAAAAATTTGGAATTTTATCACTTTCAGACATGATGGCGTTAAGAGGAGTGATGCTGGTGAGTTTAAAAAAGGGGAATTTAGAGCAGGTGTGTGTGTGGAATCTTGGAATGAAATCTTGAGAAATATGCTTTTCTACAATATATTTTTTCTTAGTTTTTGTCTCTCTCTCTCTCTTACTCGGTATAAACTTTTTTTTCGTCAAGATGGAATTTATTGTAAAGATTTATTACTCTGCAGCTAATTTATCATTGAGATAGCCTACGTGTTATTTCACTCGTGCTCTATTTTTATTTGTATTTTCTCCAGTCTTTTCTCTCCTTGTCCCTGTATTGTGTAGGGACTTTGAAAAAAAAGTTTGATTTTTCTCTTTCTCAATGAAAAATGAAAATGACTAATTGTCTTCCATATTGCCTCACCCTCACCCTCACTATTTACTCATATACTCACAAGTGTATGAGCTATCTAAATCATATGGCAATTTCACGTACATATATATTTTCAACAAATTAATCTCCCTTACTTTCTCTCTCTGTTGACTGAAACAAGGAGAAAGTAATAATTGAAAATTGTATTGAGTCAATTTATCTTTTATAGTCAGATAGGTCAAAATAATCATTTTTTTCTAACCATGTAACCCCATGACCTGATTATCTCTCTCTCCAGAAAAAAATGTTCATCATAGTTATCACTTTTAGTGATAAATGAAGGCAAGTTGTTGGCTATTTATATTGTAGACTTAATGGTTATTTGAACCTTGTACATTTATTAAATTTCAATAAAAACTTGTATTTATTGTAATAAAAATGATTCAATTTTATGTCAAAAAAAATCTCGCTTCCGGAAATAAAATAATTCCCCAATTCCCCTTACTCTGACTGCTTACAATTATTTTTGAAAAAATATATTTCTAGATATTCAAAAAAAAAGTAGTCTATTTTACCCATAAACTTTTTTATCTTGTTTATTTATTTATTTTATGGATTTATGGCTCACAAGATTGTACACAAAATAAGAAAGAAAGGATTTGTTCATGGTCATCTCCAGGTATTGAAAAAATTTGAATGGAGAGAGAGAGAGAGGTGGAATATTTTGTTTCCTCTTTGAAGACTCGTAGATTTATTTTTTATGAAATAGAGATTGACCAAAGAAAAGGGAAAGTGTTTGAAAGATAAAGAGAAACACATTTTCCGTCCACCCACACTACACTGCTCCTTATGTAAAAGAGAAAGTTTAACTTTCACCCAAGGAGGAAAAAGAGGGAGGGGTGGAAATATGTATGGAAGTAGAGAGTGACACATTGGACGACATGGATTGCCTTGAAAAATGACACAATGTTGGCCCAACGCCCAACTTCAGGGAACATTTTTGATTCCACTTCATTTCTTGTCCTCCTCTGTTTCTTCCACTTGGTTCAATGTCTATTAGATTTATGTTTGTATGGAAAGTGCGTAAAAAAAAATATGTACAACCGTACAGTACAATGGTGTACATGTATAAAGTTGTAATTTAAAAGCTATCTATCTTTATACGTCAGTTCGTCGTGTGACAATTGTAAGGAAAAAAAACTGACTCAACTTGTCAACCATAAAAATAAAATAGAAAATAATGGACATAGTACAAACAAAAAAAAGTCTCAAAAGTTTTTTTTTATCATTTATAAATGATTTACAACTACAACCGTCCTTTTCTCTACTTATTTGTACGAAAAAATGAAAAATTTTTCGAGTGGTGAAAGTACACAAAAGAAATTATTTTCTTTTGAATGTTCCCAGAGAAAATTGAAAATATTCTAACAATCCAGTATTCATTCTTAAGTATTTTTTAAAGAAATTTTTAATTTTTTGCTAATAAAATTTGTAATTGTGCTTAATATTAAAAAAATTATCTTCAAATTTTTTTTTAAATAAGTCTGCATTTTGTCTGATTTCATTTTCAAATTGAAAAACTTTTTTTTACAAATGTAAAGCTAAATGAGTCGAAAATAAAAAAAAAAGATGGAGAGGGGAAAAATCCACACGACAATAAATTTTGATGGTGAAAGTGGGTGAGAATGGAGGACAGAGAGAAAGTAGAGAAAATGTAGTAATTTTCCACATGTTCAAACTCCACACAAAAAAAACATATTGTCATGTAGACCACACAGAGACAAAATATGAATAAAACTGAAATTGAAAGTTATGACGACAACATTACATTCATGGTTAAAAACCATGTGTGGTGGTCCTGGTCTCTCTCTCTCTCTCTCTGTAGTGGAGATTCCCTTTGGAAAATATTTTATGAAATATCTATACAAAACTAAACATATGGTGTCTCCCTCCGTTATGTCCATGTCGGTTATAATCAGTGGGAAAAGCCAAATTATTCAAGAGAATCAAAGTAGTAGAGAATTTATAGATTCTAATTTACAACTCCATGCCCTTCCTCCTTTGATGTTGCTTCATTGGGCTCTTAGACCATTTAATTTTATTCCTCCACTCCTTTTCTCCTCATCCCACAGATGAAAACTACAGTCAGTCTGTTTGTAGTGGTAGCAACAAAATATTTCCCAAGGTAAAAAGGAGGAGACAGGGAGAAAGCGAGAGGGGGAGGGGGAGGGGGGAAGAGAAAGTGCTTAGAAAGTGCCTCTGGTTAGTCCTCTACATTTGGTTATTTGTAGCAAAAACCCAGAATTATGGTTTTGAAACAAGTACAGTTAAAGGAACGGAGAAAGTGGAGGGGGAGGGGGAGGGGGGCAGGATTCGAAAAATTTATTACCCTCACAACTTTAGGAAAAGAGAAAGGAAGAGAAAATGTTAGCAGTGTAAAATATACAGGAAAGAACTTCACCACGATTTTCTCTCTCTCTCTCTCTCCGGAAACTATTACTGTCTCTCTCTTCTTTTACTCTTATGTATTATTTCTTAGGTATAAATCTCTTGAATATTTTATATTGGCCTTGGTTTCTGTCAATATGAGACCGTTGTCAGATTTAAATTGTGGATATTAAATTATGTAATCCAAATAAAATATAAAGTTTTTATTCACTTTCTCCATTTTTTTAGTAACCATAATAGTCAAAAATTGATTTACTCCATTTTTTTGTACAAAATAAAGTGCTTTTATCTCTAAAGGTCAGATAATGTTGGCTTTATCTTGTAAAATAGTCATCATTTCCATTTACTCCAGACTAGAAAAAACGGAAGAAAATTAAACTCTACATAGAAAAAAAAACAAGCTCAATTATGTTCATTTTGTGACTTAATCTTTGTTTTCATTCCTTTTTTCCTCTCTTTAATAGTAAAGTCGTGTGAACGATACACTTGTACAACATGAAGAGAGAAAAAAAACTGGGTCCTCAGAGAAAGTAAAAGTTGAAGAGAAAGTGGAGGAAAAAAAACGGGGATTCTTTTCATGGAATTTTGCAATGAATTTAACAACGAAAAAATAGAACAAGAGAGAGAGAGAGAGAAAGCAGGTAAAGGGGACGTCCGTTTTGTGAATTGTGTTTTGGTATAATTTATTCAATGAAAGTCTCTCTCTTACAATTTAAATTTGCCAAACAAACTCATTACATTCAGTAAGGCTATCCAAAAGAGAGAGAGAAAGAGGCTGTTGTGTATTTACATGTAGAGACATATAAAGGTTTAATTTTATGCTGTATATTGGGTGGCCAGTATATAAACTTTTTTTGGGGGAAAAAAAGAGAAAGTAAACTGGATGTACCTGTTATAGGGCACACAATATAAAAGTGAGAACAAGTGGAGTGTAAGTAAATACAAATGTAATGGAGAGTTGAGGTTCATGTTCTAGCGCAGGATCTCTCTCATATGCATTATACATTATTCTCCCCGTACTCGTACTCTCTGTCTCCTCCTCTCTCTCTCTCTTTGGATGGAGTAGGAGATGTTAATGCTCCATTGCATTCAGGTGTACTAGTGTACACACATTTACTGCACAACATTCTCTCAGAGGCCGGAAGCCCAGCAGAAAAAAAATCGTCTCGGATGTTCTCCCTTGTTCTCTCACATTGATTCAAAGTTGTGTACTTTTTGCGTGGATTTTTAAATAATACACTCTCTCCAATGTCATATACATGAATGTGCATACTTTTCCAGGGAAAAAATTTGTGTCATAATAATAATATATGCATAAATTGCCTTCGTCCATGTGATTGTTCACTTGAATAAAAAAAAGTTAAAGACTTTTACAAATACAAGTCTTCCTCTCCTAGTCTCGCTTCACAAGTCACCCAGGTCACATTCACATCACATCAAACGTGGGGATACTTTGATCAAGTTTTACAAAGGAAAAAAAGGGAGAAAGTTTCTCGATCTTTTTTTCCTCTTGGAAAGAATTTTTTTTATATATGCAAGATTCCAATTTTGAATTGGAAACTGTTTTGATTTTACACACGAGATATTTGTTGGCTATTGTACATATGTCGATCATATTGACCCAAAGAAGGTCGTCTTTTATTTTTTGGGGGTAGCCCACCCTTGGTTGCATATGTAGTAGATAACAGTAGGTATGTACATACATGGAGAGAGAGAGAATGGGGGGGATGGGATTGGGAGGATGGGAAGAAAAAAAAATTTCATTTCCATCCACGCAAAAGTACATTCGTGTCCGTTCAAGGTAATGAGAATGAGTCTAGGCATTTATTTTCCTCCAATGTGCTCCATGACCAGTTTTTTATATATACATCAGTGAGTGAGATGCTGGATAACAATTTAGCAAACTCGAATTTTTCACTCTCTCTTGATCCATCAGTTCAACTATGAAATAGAATAGAAGCGCCTTTGGATTTTTAGCCCCCCTCCTATTTTCACTCCCTGTTCATTCCACTTGTTATTTTTTTGGAGGCCGTGGTGGTTCATGAGCTTGGGAAGGAAATTGACTGCACGGCTACTTACTTTTGCCACTCTCAAAAACCCTCTGGTTTGACTCACACAACACAGACAGAGGGAGAGAGAGGGAGAGGGAGAAAGTAAGGAATACAGACTTTCTCCTGTTTGCTTAACATGGAGTAGACGTAAGACGGGTAGACGCCGTTACTGGAAAGTCATTTTGTTTTATTTTCACGGTGTGCTAACTCTTCTCCTTAATGGAGTTTATGGTAACCTATACTATTTTTCTCCTATTTTCCTGATTGCACATACCCATGCATACCCCCTCCCCCTCCCTTTTTGGGGCTAGGATCTGGACGAGACATTTGATGGAAAATGTTTGACTATATATTTTTATGAGAGTCCCTTACATCCATTGAATATATATGTATGTACATATATACAAATCATGACACTCATATTATGTGTAATCTATTCAGTGGGTCTTAGAAATGTGAAAATTTCCATCCTTTTTTTATTCTCAAACCTCTTTCCAGATGCTAGTAATTTCTTGTACATTTTACACCATGTCTGAAAATTGTCCTCAAACAGATCAAGTCCTCAGACCAGATCCTGACGTTGCACAAATGTGATCTCTCTTATATAGCAACACATGTACGTCTTTATATTTATGATACTCTATATGATAGACCCAAAGGAAGGAAAAAAACATTTTTTTCAAAGTCAATCTAATGAAAGTAAAGAAGTAGTCCTATTTTTTTCATTTATTTCAAGGAATTTGTTTATAAATTGAGAGAAAGACTTTTTAAAATTGAAATTGTGGCCATAAATATATTTTATGTAGGTCATTGACTCTCTATAATGAAAACGCTTTTACTTTTACGCACAATACGTGGAATAATTTATCCCATGCCTATAGCTATACAGATACTGTCAGATACATAAATATGCGTGAGTGAGATGTATTTAATTTTATTTAATTTTTAATTGCAGAATTCAAACTTTATTTTATTTTCATAATATTTTAACGGGGACAATTATTTTAGAATTTTGTTTGAAAAAGGGTCAAAATACTGAAAAGATAAAATCAAAGTCAAAATAGGGAGGTGGATTTTTATTCGAAGCAATAATGGGGTTGTTTTTGGACAGTAATGTTGACAACGAGTTGAGAGTAAGTTCCAGCTGGACAACAAGCGATGGTTGCGTCTTGTTGGGTTCCAGCTACTCCAGTGATGACCCAACCAGAGCTTCCAAGGAATCCAGTCGTATCAACAGCAGTTGTGGCGCTCTGTATAATGAGTCAAGACAATTAGTTAAATATAATTAATGACTAAAGTTATATAATTTAATTATAGAGTCAAATATCTTGAAAAATGAAGACTTACACCCCCACTGAAAGCAACGGTGAGTTGAGAGCTTAAGAAGGACCAGGATGCGATGGTGAAGGGACAAGTGATTGCGCTACTAGCGGCGAAGAGAAGATTGTTGATAGCGGAACAATAGACACTGGTAGCACACTGAGGGAAAAATTGAACTTGTCCCGTGTATTGCACCACCGCATTACTTGGGAAACATTGAGAGGACCCACTCAAAGCCGGAAGTGGTCTAAAGAAATAAATAATCAAAATGACAACTTAATCCACTTAAAAAAATAGTAATCTCAAATACTTACGAATTCCAAAGAGTCAAGTCTGGAATTGTAACGATGTTGGAAGGAACATTGATTGAGTTAATGCCACCATATTTTGTTGGGTCCCATCTCAGACGTGGATCAAACCAAGTCTAATCATTTTATTATTTATTAATTCACTAATCAACATCAATAATTACATCTTGTTGAATATTTTCTTACAAAACTGTAGACAGAGACCAAATTCATGATATTGTTGGATTGGTCCTGCTCAAATAAAAAAAGGTTAATTATTTTGGTACAATTTTCATTATTTTTATACTTTTTAACTCAAATATATTTTTGAACTTACGATATTCACTGAAGCTGGAGACAAGGCAACCACCACGGTTGAATCTGTTGGGTAGTTGGCAATGTTGTAGTTTGTGAATAAGTACGTCAACAGAAGACCCCGTTGTTGAGTTGTAGCCACATTAGTTGCGCTCAACTCAGGTGGGCTTTGTCCTATTTTTTGTCCAAAAAAAAGCATTTAAAATTTTTTAAAAAAATAATCATAACTATGATTATCTAATTTTAACCATAAATGATCCAAAAAAAACAATTAAATTATTTTCAATACCCAAAACTGCACCAATCCCAAGGAGAAGTAAAGTAGCGAAAATTGCCATGGTCGTACGAGTAGTCAGAGCACGAAATTTGGAACGTGATGGACAAAATCGTAAGATGAATTAATTTTTTTCTGCTGGTCTCTTTTATACGAATTTTTGTTTACAAATTGTGCAATTTATTTTATATTAATTTCATCTTATCACTCTCACTCTCTCTCTCTCTTTGTACATTCCAAGGTTGGACATTTTTTCTTCTCATTGAAAGAAATCTTGACTTGTCATTAAAGTGAAAGCGGATGTTTTCACTTCATATAATTAAACAAATGAAAATTATTTATAATAAATAAATTAACCGCATTGTGAAAAATGAAACAATTCTGTCAACTCATTCCCCCCCCCCCCTTGTCAGTGCAAAAGTATGAGGATGATTAATTTTTGTAATGTGCGAAATTCGCAACTTAACTTAATTTTCAATTTGCTGACGTCAACTAAAAACTCTTTTTCTCTCAGCTGACCATCTTCATCCCTTGTCCTAGAGAGATATCCAGTTCAAACTCGGTTATATCTGGATAGTTAGCCTATACCGTTAGCTCTTGAAGAGAGAGAGAAGGAGGGGGGGGGGAATTATAATACTTTTTGTGACAGTTTGCAAACAATTAAATATTAATGACTAAAGTATCTAGCTTAATAATGAAATATCTAAAATTTTATGCTCTATACCTGGATTGGCATGACGTCATTTTCCTTTGCTATCCATGCAGATATATGAAATATGTACATGCACAGTTTCAGTTGTATGAAAATTTGTATTAAAGTTGTGGACGAAGGCACCACGTACAACAGTTAGTTTTTATTATCTAAAATGAAGGAACGTCAACGTTGAATGAAAAGAATATTATTAAAATTAAAAATTAACATTGTCTACACATTTTTAAATGTAATTTATGTATTATAATAATATATCTTTCTCGTCAAATATTTAGTAACATTTTTGGTATTATTCATATTTAAATATAACAATAAAGAATCATTTTTTTGTGACCAACTTGACAAATTGAGAGTATCAAAGATTGCGACATTTGATTTTTTTGTAAAAAGAATTTTTTTTGAATGACAAAAAGAATAAAATGTTGAACATTTTAAATTTCACTTTCATCACTTTTCTTGATTTAATTGTAATCTAAATATTTTTTTTTGTAGATTAAATATTCTTTTCCATATTATTTTCACTTTCTACAGAAATATTTTTGTTTTTAAATTCTATACTTGAATCTATAATAATATATCTTTTAAATTTCTTTTTAAATTTCCAATTTTGATTCAAATTACAGGTAAATCGTAATTGTTTTTTTATTTTGTACACACAGCACACTGGTCATTAGTTAGTGGTCTTTATTTATTTTAATTTATTTTTAATAGAGAATCGAATAGCTTGTACGAGGCGCAAATATATTTTAATATAAATTTATCATTTATCATTATTTAAACTAAATTAATTTAAACTAATTTCATATGAACCCCGTCATACAATCTACTCTTTTCTCAATTATATCTCATAAGACATTTAATAACCTACATAAATATCATTTAACTTTTTTTTCCTCTTAATTTTCTATTTAAATTAAAATGATTATTTTTGTGTATTATATTTATCATCATACAATCACTCAGTAAGTAACCTTTTAGATATTTTAATAGCACAAAACTTTTATTCTCTTCATTTTCACTTTTTTTACATACATTTTTTTTGGCTTAACAGCACTCACAGCATCACATTTTGAAATCCCAAATTCACGCACTTTTTTTAAAATCGTAATTATAATTAACACCACAGTTTATTTTTTTAGCACGTTGAGGGTGTCACAATTTTTTTTTTAGTTCATCAAAATATTTCTTTCCGCGTTGGTTCTGTGACGTAATTTCATTTCGGTTACTTACTTACCTAAAGTCAACTTAAAGTAGAGGTCAGGTCAAAAGAGAAAGTAGACTAATCAATAATTAAATTTGTGCAATATTTAATTGTCAACATTTAAAATTCTATCCAAGTTTTAAATGTTCTACTCAAGCAAGATTAATTAATTTAATTGTACACTGTGAATTAAATTAATAAAAATATAACTAACCTACTAAATTGATAACGGAAGCTATCCTAGTGCGGGTAAGTACTTAAAAGTTGTTTGAAAATGATTATTTAAAGTTAATTGTTATTATATTATATATATTTATTTATTATAAAAAGTTATATGAAAGAAATCCGTTGAATGTGTACATTTTTTTGACAGTCTCTCATAAATCTCCCTCCCCCTCTAGTCTATTGAAAACCCTGCTAAATATAATAAAACAATTAATATCAGTTAAAATTAACGCATTTAGTTAATATTGTAACGAACATGAAAGGCCTGTAAGTTTAAAATTACACAAAAATTTTGAAGAAAATATTTTTTAAAAACTCAAGCTTCATCAATGACCTGGAGGGGGAGGGAGTGATGGCGATGAACTGTCACATTTTTTACACAAACTCGAGAAAAGTTTTTTGGTTGGATTGTTTAGTTTGGACATTTTTTTTGGATTAAAATTTGAATAGAGGAGGGGGGAGGGGATGGCGGATGAGGGATAAAATATTGAATATTATGTTAATAATAGTAAATTTAAAATAATGTATAATATGGCCAGTAAATGCAATTAAAAATTAAAAAGACACATGGAAAAAGGATTCGACTATTCTCATCAATTTTCCGTGCTGCCTGTCGATTATATTCTTCTGGACTCATGGGATGATTTGGACTACGAATAAATCGAGCCTCCAAGTGATTCAAAATTGTTCCGTCATCTGTTCCTTTCACCTAAACATGAAAAAAAGAAAAGAGGAGGGAGGGTTTTAGTTTAAACACAATTAAATTTCAATTTTGAGATTCTACAAAACATTTTTTAAATGAAAAAACAATAGACTTTATTTAATTTGAACAAAGTGGAGGAGAATAAGGGAAGAGTCATTGACACGTGAAGAAATAGTACAAAAAATTTGCCATGTTTATTCAATTCAGTGCGTAATAGTCAAATGCGCTGTGGGGGAATAGATACAAAATGAACATTTCCACCATTCCAGCTTTTCCCCTTCCACAATAAAAACTCGAGTAAATTTAAACTGGATAAAGTTTCATTGGGACTCTTTGTTATGACAAAGCAGAAAAAAATTGTGCTCAATTTGGAATAAATCTCTATGAAAAAATAATGAAAAGCGGAGGAAGGGGGATTTTACCTGGACCAAAGTATTGCAAGCGGATATTCTTTCACTGCCATGATTCTCCTTGTTGTTGTCACTCATCATGGGAGAACCAGGGGTGGTTGACGAACTTTTTCTCCATAAATAGTTCACCGCAGTGAATTCCAATAGAGCAAGGAAGACAAAGGCAGTGCATACCTAGCCGAAATTATTTTATTGTTCATTTAAAACTTAATTTTATTAAATTATTTGTCATTTTGATTGTTTCACTTACCGACATCCATACGTCAACAGCTTTAATATAGTTACTCTCTGGGAGATTTCCTGTAAATGACAATGAGGATTCAATTTTAGTATTAAATATTATAGAATTGAAGTCCTTTTGTATTTAAATTTTGTGAGTCATCTCTCTCTCTCTTACCTTGAACATTTGTAGCTTTTGACGACACTGTCAAAAGTGTGGTGATCCCTAACAAAATTTAATAAATAATTTTTGTTAAGAGATTTAATTTGTAATTATATTAGTAAATTTTTTTAAAAAATATTTGTACCAAGTGTAACACGGCCGGGGACGGAACTAAAAAAATTGAAAGTGTTTTAATAAATTAAAATATTTAATTTAAGGGGATTTCGTGTACGAAATGTATATAAAATATTTACTTGACATCCATCCAAAAGCTGACCCATGAAATAATGACCATGAGTATAGTGGGCAAATAACTTTGCACCAAATGAAATCCCATAGACCGAGCGAGATGAAATTCTGCAACAATACAGCTATAATTTCCTGTACAAAATAAAATATTTATTTTAATTTGACATCCAAAAAACCCTCATTAAATTTTAATCTTTCTCTCTCTAGGTTATATTACAGTTAAGTAATTTTGACAAGAAAAATAGGCCAAGTAAAATTAAATTACTTTTGTAAAAAACTTGAAAAACAAAATGTCAGTTTCAATTTAATTTCTATTTAAAAAAGATTCAAACTGAAATAAAATCAATTTAAACTATTCACAAAAAAGGAATCTCTTTTAAAGATAATGGAAACTAGAATAATTTTAGTAGAATGTACAAATTGAGGAGAAAAATTGTAGTTTTACCAGTTGGCAGAGTCTCATTCTCTTTGCATCTATTTGTCACAATGTCCGTCAAGATGAATAATGACAAGCCAGGATTTTCTGGAGTTGTCACGGGCCCCTCTTTTTTCCACTCCAATTTTAATTCTTCTACCGTTTTGGAAACTATTTATAAATTAAATTCCTCATAAATAAATACAATTATTTCTTGTGTTTTACAAGACAAGCGGAAACATTATTAGCTTCCCCACAAAAAATTTATTTGGTGATTACACGCTCAAATGAATTCTTTTTGTCCACCAAAAAGTCTTTCATTGCAAAAAGAAATAATGCCAGAAAAAAACAATAATTTCTTGTGCCTGCATTGTCTCAATAAAAGTGCACCCAGAAAAAAATGGCAAAAGAAAAAAAGTTTGTAGTTTTTCGTGTCCTTATTTTAGTTTCCATGAACTGACGAGAGAAAATCATTACTTTTTATTATATTTCGTCTTTCTCTTGACGGCCTGAACGTTCCTTTTTCTCTCTTTGTTGTGCTTGGGCTCCTACTCCCGGTGCACATTTTGAGGGGTAATATTCGTCGAGAGAAAGAGGGAAATCATGGCTATATCAATATCCCTCACTAGACTCCGTGTTCCTCTCACACAAATAGAATAGAATGGTCTTAAATTGTGGAAAACTGCAACAACAAAATACAGATGGGAACGCGGCGCATAGAATAATGGCAACTTGTTGTTATATCTTTTTTCTATGTGCACAATGAAGGAATACTCCAACATTATTACGCAGCTTCACATTTGGTTTTATATTTATAATTTAATAGCCATCATGGAACAAGAGGGGGATTCATAAACGAAGTCTCTCTCTCTCTCTCTAATAAATACATAACCTGAGAGGAGAGAGAGAGAGAGCCTCAATAAAATGCTGGGGCGATATATATTCCTTATTTTGTCACCAATTTTGGATTCTGCTCATAGGAATTCTTATCAGGGGTCCTCGAGAGCCAGATGCAGTATTTGTTTGCACAGGGTCATTGAAACCATTGCAGATAATGCCTAATCTATTATTGATTTTCTAACAATAAATATCCCTACGGTTTTTTTAAAAAAAACTCTTTTCTTCAACTAACCCACTAACTCCATTTTAAAATAATTTCTACATTTTTGCCTCTTTTGTTTTTAATTTAAAAGGGAATAATTTTTTAAAATTAATTTTCACTTTTGTCCTGCTCACTTGATAAAGAATTTAATTGGTTTTTTTGTTTTGAAAAAGAATTGAATGATTTATTTGTTGTAAAAAAATGGAGAGATAAAATACGAAACAAAAAAAAATTAATGGAAAGTTTCCATTTATTTTTCTAATGTTGTGCTTGTATGAAGGGCCAACCCTTTTTTCTCATTTAGATCAACAGAGACATGCGTAGGCTACCCTTAATCCTTGAGACTTAACTTATCTCGTCATTCAAGCTTTGTCTTGTTCTTACAGTCATGTTACAGATACTAACGAGAGAGAAAGTCTTTATTTAGGAGAAAGTAAACAAACATCGCCTCTACTTTCTTCATATAAAAAAAGAATGTTTCATGTATAATATACACAGTCATAAAATATTTACAGGGTTGATAAAAACTGTATGATGTACGAACGAAGGTAAAGTCTAAAACTCTTCATGTTGAAAAAAAGATAAACTTTTTTTTTGAACTCGTGTATATTTCAACAATTGTCAAGTCCTTGAAAATAAATGGCTTAAAAGTGCATCCATGTCGTAAAGTGACGTCTCTCTATTTTTTGTGCACTCGTTGCATTCCTTTTGACATACTTTTTTACATTCCATTTAAAATATCATGCTAATTTTAAAATGTCATCCTAAAGCCAGTTCTTTTTATTGTAATTAATTTAATAATTTTTATAGTTAGTCATACATAAAATTAAACTTACATGAGGCAATCTCCATTTTGCAAATTTGATTATCCATGGGATATTTTGCGAGATGTAATTCACAACTGAATGTGATTTTCAATCTAAAATTGTTTTTTACATAATAATTTACAATTATTTTCCAAAATATATGGACAACACAATACAAAAAAAAACAAACAAATTAATAAAAAAAAAATCCAAAATAAAGTGACAACTTTCTCCAACACCATTGTCTCATCGACTACCACCGAGATTCACCCCATAGATTTTCATTTGATTGGTAGGCTATCTGTAGAAGGGAAAATGGAGATGGTACTTATACAAGTAAAAATGGCAAGTGTATTTTGTGCAAATAGAAATAACTCTTGGTTTGGTTACTAAATTGCACGTACCACTTGCAATGAAGAAGAAACTGTCTCAATATACGCACACATTTCCGTCTTATAGTAGTCCCTCTAAAGGCTAATGCAGATGTTTCCTTTTTTTCAAAAAAAAAAAAAATCCGCTGTGTATATATAAATAGTTTGCTTAGATAAAAAGGGATGGGGATTCTTGTTTGGTTGAGATTTCGAATAGTTTTGGGTTTTGGTGGTAGGAAGAAGGAAGACAAGAATGGGTTGGATTGCCGCCGCCTAACTAACCATTGTATATGGGACAAGATTGCATATCGAAGCCGACAGACGAAGGCTCTTGAGGCAGAAAACTTAGAAATTCAATGGAATGGCCGCACTACATTTTTTTTCTATCACCAACACATACAAGGAAGACTACAAGGGATAGTGGCGTAGGAGGAGAGAATCGTGGATGCAAGCAGTTCACAATCCGCTAACGATGGACCCCGCAAAAAACGAGAGAAAAAACTCTGTATACATTTTTTTGGGGTTGGGTACTGTACTGGTAGCGATAGTTAGTGTACCTTGAGAGATACACAAAGATTTTCTACGTTTGCTGTTTCCTATTTCAGACTCTAGTAAACTTGATCAAATCAGACTTCAAAGTAGGGAGAAAGAGTACACACAACTGTATCTGTATGTGTATCTCTTGTTTGTCTCTCTCTCTCTCTTGTACTCTTACACATTTAACGTCCAACATGGCTCGTTCCCTTCCACGATGAGACTTTCTCCTCTCCACTATTCTCAATTCAACCATTTTTTTTGCCCATAGAGAGTAAGTAATATCTCTCCATGTTTTTTTATAAGGCGTAAGTGCAACTTTCACTAACAAAAGAAATCACAACAAGAGGGACATCGAGATGAGCCAGCTGTTGAAAAAAAAATCTGTGCCTTGGTTCTTCTTCACATCAACATAGATTTGTATGCCAAAAGATGGAAATGTCTATTTGAATGCAAGAGCCTCGTTTAAAATCAACTGGAGAAAGTTGTCTTTTTTTCTCTTTTCCTCCTCCACAATTTTCATAGTGTAAAAAATAGGAGCAAGTCAAGGGAAAAGAGTGTGATTCTTTACTCATCAGATTTTGAGTGAAAAGTTTTTGAATTTTTTTCGTGGTAAAAATTATGGCTTGACGCATCAAATCCATTGATTGTTGCTTAGTACCCTCCATGTTGAGAGAAAAGCAACAAAAAACTGGAGGGGAACGACTATTCCCAAAATGTAGAGAAATTGTAAAGAATATTTAAGACAAAATAAAAACTGGGAAAGATGAAGGGACTTTATCTCTAAAGCGAGTGTTTTTTGTCTTGAATATTATTAAATTTAATTTTCAACTCAACAAAAACTTGTTCCTCCTCTTGATGGTAGAAGAAAAGTGTTTTTGAAAATTTGTAAGATACATTAAAATTAGATTTTAACTTGTCAAAATGTAATTTTATAACTCTTGAGACTTTCCTTGTTGCTTCCATCTTCCCCTTCCCTTCAGAAAATTTTAGTTTATTTACTTGATTTAATTGTAGTTGAAAACTTTAGTCAAATTTCATATAAGACAAGAAAATATTCATGCAAGTCCTTCCATGGAAAGGCAAAGTCAAGTTATCTCCACTCTCACAAGAAAAATTCCATCACGTCATTCTCATCTCCTCCTCAATGAAAAATTAAGTTTTATATAGAGAACGAAGAACTGGGGGATGGAAAGAGAGAGAAAAAGACACGAAATATATAAATTGCATGTAGCCGTAGCATGAACATCACTGGAGGATCCTCTCTCTTGTTTTGGTACATGAAAAGATGAATGTATTTTGGGGCTGTAAAATGGAGTGACTTATGCAGGAACAATGTCACAAGCCGCTGTATTTGCATAATACATTTACATTGTCAAAACTAGTATACAGAAAGAGGGAGGAGAGCTGGAGCGTCGTTGTACGAGTCTCAATTGGCAAAATGAAAGACGTTGTTTGCTCAGTTCAAACTCTCAAAGAGGAAGTGCCAACACTTCTCTGTATACCTTTCAATAAGTCAACATTCTTCATTTACTTTATCTCTTTGGTTTCCCGTCTCTCCCTCCCTCTGAACAGTCGGGCCTAGGCCGTACACAGACACAGTTTCCTTCTCTATTTATGCCCCAACATTACACATGACACACGTAAGGCTCTGGGGGTATAGCCAGAGAGTGCTTAAAGATGTATTGAAAGGTACTCTATACATTCAAATGTGACACACTGTGTCGAGAATAGAAACTCCCTTTTAGTTACATCATCTATATATAACTCTCTCCCTCTTTATATTTTCATCCATACTCGTAGTATCCCCATAGTAACGTTGCAAGTATGAGTAGGAGGAGGAGGAAGGGGGTGTCCCGCTTTCTCTTTCTTTCGTTGGTTGTGCTCCTATCTTAAATTTAATTAGGGAGAATACTTGGAATGATTTGCATATTTTCCACCTTCATGACCACTAGGCACGCTCCCGTATCCTCAAATATAATTTTTCCCTCTTCTTATTCTTGTCGCAAAAGAAGTGTGTCTGGAAGAGCATTTTATAAGTAATTATGGATGGACCGTAAATCATGATTTAAACAAACCATAAAATATTTGACTTTCTCCACTCAGTCCTCACTACATGACACACACATAGAGAGGAAGGTTCAGGGAACAGGATTTGGAATTTGGATAGATATGAGTGTACATATAAGTAAGAGAGTTTCTCTCAAACTTTCTACTTACCAAGTTTAAATCTTTTCTCTTTGTTTTTATCTTAAAAGATTTTCTTTTTTTTACCTTGAGTGTAATTGTAACCTTACTTTCTCTTTTTAGTCTTTCTCTTCTTAGACTTAAAGACATTTGTAAATGTAAAGTGATTTATATTCCTTTTATTTTTTTTAAACTATATTTTCATATTGTTTAAACTTAACTTATAAGGTAAAGTTTTTTTTGTGTGAATTGTTTTGAGAGTGGTTTCCATTATCTTTTTGGTCTTTTCAATAGCGTCACTTTTGGGTCAAATTTATGGGATTTTTATTTGCTCTTTTAAGTGTCGAACTACTAGAAATGTCAATTTTTGAAACAAATAATTTATATTGCGGGATGCTCTTACCAAAAAGTCTTTAATTTTCCAATTTTGTGAACAAATTGTTTGTGTCCCTTTAAAAAAAAAATTGTTGAGGTTCAACAAGAAAAAAAAGGAAAATTGTACTGTCCTGATGAGTTAAAGATTTTTTTCTTTATTTTGTGTAGGAGTTTTTTACGATTAGAAAAGAAAGTTGATAAAATAATTGGTTTTTCTGTTGCGGTCTTTTTTATCAACAAAAGATTGTGACTCTGTCTTTCTCTTCTTTGATCCCTTTCACTCGAACACAGAGCATCTCACATTGCATTACATTCAACCTCAATTATTCTCCTCTCCCTCAAAAAGATTAGGCAAAAAAAAACTCAATTCCCCAAATAAAATGGGGTCACATTTTACCAAAGGAGTACACACACAAAAAAAAATAAAGGCAAAATCTCGGTCTCTCATCGTCAATGACTATCGATTTAAAGTTGAGATTTGAGATGAATTGTGTGTCTGTCTATTTGAAAAGAATTAAATTGTTTTAACAAAAATAACTTTTCCTTTTGAACCTTTTGTCAACAATTTAAAATCAAAGGCCCTTTTCCGAAAAGGGTAGATAATTACGTATTAAAAATAATTAAATTAATTCTTGTTAATGGAAAGGTTAGTGAAGATTTTGAAATAAGTTTTTTTCTATACATAAGAGTATGTGTTACTACATCCCCACTCTTGTCAATATTATGATTGCATATACTTTGCAAGCTCTTACATAATCACCCAAACTAGACGTGCTGGAGCTCTATAAATATTTGTAATAACTTTTCCACTCAAGGATTTCAACATTTCAGTAGAAATAAAAAGATCACGTGCTCTTTTCATTAATTTTCTCCATCATCTAACCACTTTCCCCTGTATCAGTTTGTAATGGCCATTTGTACAATAAATAGCTTTTCTCTGTCTCTCTCTCTCCAAAATGTTTTTTTATCAGGGGAGAAGAGAGGAGAGCGTTGAAAACGAGACAATCTATTGGAGTGACGGTAATCTTGGTGGATAGAGTTAAAACAGATTGGTGTCTACATAAATTTATTGTAGTTTGGTTATACCCCAGTAAAATTCTCTTTTGTATGTGTGTGTGGAGATTGTAAATTGCAAATTTTTTTTTGCATATGGGTAATTCATATAGGGAAGATGGAGGTTGGATGGGTAAAAATGTATGGGGAGTGTAGTGGGGTAGTCATTGATCTGGAATGGCTTTGACTTTGAAACGAATGGTGGAGGATTAGTTGTCGACAAAGAAAAAGTGACATGATTCCACATGAGACTTTGAGTATTACCGTAACATATAAAGAATCTCTCCATCTCGATGAATTCGTACCAAAACATTTGGTACAGTTACAAACTGAAAATCCGCATCTCTTGCATTGGGAAAGTATACCTATAAACAAAGACTCGGATTCGTTATTATCATCAATTTTCCACCCCTTTCCCTTCTTTCTTTTTTTTCTACTTTTCCAATATTCAAAACTTTCTCACCTCAGGCTTCCAAATCGATTTCACCAAATTTGGATCATTCAAATCCAAGGGCTATTTTTTTTTTTTTGGTTAAAAATACAATTTTTCAACATTTTACATAATCATTTCAATTTATCATTATTATTTTGTATTTTTCATTCATGGCCCATATTTTTAGGTAAATGATTTGGTATGTACATTTACTAAATTTATTATGCAAAAATATTCTTATTGTTTATGTGAAATATGAGATTGCCAATATTTTTGGAAAATGAATGCTTTGCTTTGTGTAGAACCTAAGATGATGAATTTTAATGATATTTAACTATTTTAATAAATTAAATTAATTTTTACCTTTTGGAGGTCCTCATGTTTCAAGCGCTCATCTTTCCATCTTTGTATTAAATACAAATCCACTTGGTAGCTCTGTTTGTATTTTAAAAACAAATATTAAAATTTAATTAAATTATTATTTCCACAATCTTTTTAAAAATTTAATTATCAAACTGACTAAAAAATCATGGCAAATATTTGAGGCTTTCTCCCATTGTCAAAAATATCATTTTCAAAAAAAGCTAAAAAATACAACTTGAACTCAATACACATGAAGAGAGAGATGGGAGAAAAAAAAAGTTTAATAAAATGAAAAATGATTCACAAAGAAGAACAAGATTCTCTTCATTTTGGATGATATGAAGTAGGAAGAAGAGAGAGAGAGAGAGGGAGAAAATATTGGACGGAGGATTCTATAAAGGTTATCAAATATATAGAACCTTTTTTTTGTGCCAAAAAAAGTGTGGCATTGTACAAGACTCTATAACATGTAATGGTTTTCTTTTTTACACGTCAAGAGATAAATTGAACTAAAGGGGGGTTTTTTGGGGAAAAAAAGGCAGGAGACGAGAAAATGTCCTTTTAAAGTACTCGACTACATTCATCGCCTCAAAGTGTTCGTTTGGGAATTCTATTTGAAAGGAGGAGCAAGATGTGATCACAATTGTCCTCCTCTTCATCCGTCGTCATTGGTAACAGAGAGAGAGAGAGAGGGAGGGGATAATGTTAAAGTGATGAAGTTGGACATAAAAAACGTGTAGCACACAATTAAAATGACCCTCAGGTATTAAAATGGAAATTTCATTTGAAAAGAACAAAAGGGAATTATTATCAAATCAACCCTATCATCCTCATTGTCCCTACATATGCCCATAACTCTTTTGATGTCTGACCCAGGGAGAAATTCCTATTTGAATGACAACTCACCAAAAACTCAAAAGACTGTCTAGTATCATTTTTTATTATTTTCTCATATCATTGGTTTACCAGTTAAATAATTTAATTTATAAATATAAATAGATTTTTTTATCAATTATTTAATTTATTCCAAAAACTCTCCCCAAAGTTTTTTAGAATAAACAGAATCCGTTTTATATTGAAACTCATCCTGGAGGCCCAAACTGATATGCACATGACTCGTACAATTTATCAAGAAGGAAGTTTAAAAAATGAAAATTCATGAAATGTCCAGCTCCAGTCTGGCACCACAAAAAAATCCACGGGACTAATTGACATGTCAAAAAAAAGTTTGTGCCACCACGTACAACCTGGATGATGTCCTGAACAACTTGTTGATCTAATCAAGAAAAAAATGGTTGTGAAGACAATTTCCCTCCTGGAGTGTCTAACTTTTTGACCTTTTTTTCTGTCTTTCCTTTAGGCTTTCCACGTGTCCCGAAATTGTTTTTTATTATAGATCTCCACAATTCTTTCTGTACTGTACTGTCTATTCTACCCATTGAATATTAGTGAGGTTTCAATTATGTCAAAAATTTTAGTAAATTAATGATATCCAGTCCCCTGTCTTTTCCTATAAGCCCAGAGACTAGGAAAGGGAAGTTTTTTTTGAAATATTAACTAAAATGGTGGGTTATGCTTGAGGGGAACAAATGTTTTTTTGGATGAAATCTCCATCATGGAGATTTTATAAATTCAATATTCTTCTTAAAAATTATTTGTACTCATAGAAAAATTTTTTGTAGCTAGGAGCATCATTTTATTAAAAGTTTATTAATTGGATTTTTTTTAAAAAATGGAGCTTACCATTGTGAGGGGATTTGGACTTCCAAAGCTACGAATATACAACTCACAAAAGACACTTGTAGGGGTTGATTGATCTGTCAAAAATTTATTTTTAATTATAATTAACTACTACTATAAATCCAAGTATTTTTTAAAATGTTCATTTAAATATATCAGACTTACTAAGATGGTTTGTAGGTGTTGCTCTACGATCATAGCCTACATAAAAAGAAAAATAATTATTATTTATCTAGAATATTATTTAATTAAATTATTATTTTTGACATAAAAATTTACCTTTCTTTAGAAGCTCATCCAGAATTCCTAAGTCCTGGACTGTTGCTGCATATCTGTAAAAAATAAAAATAAAAATAATTATCATGACAATTTATTTATATAATGGAGAAAATTGTGATGAATAGCACAAAACATGCAAATGGCTATGCACTTTCTCTTCATCTCTTTATAATAAACTTTGAGTGGTAAACCAACAGATTGTGCATCTCACTAGGCCTCCAATTTGAAATATTATTGACTATATAAAGAACAAAAAAATTGTGGAAATGGAACTCAAAAAGAAAAAGTTTTTTTTTCTCAGAATGAAATAGATGAAAGGCTCAACTTTTACTTTTATGCGCAGTCCCCCCTCAACTTGATCCCCTTGGAGAGAGAGAGAAAGAGAAAGATGAAACGTGATTTCCTAAACTTTGACTTTGGCTGAGAAACTTGAGGAGTGGGAGGTGAGATCACTGACACAGAAAACTTGGGACAAAAAAAAGAGAGAATGTATAGAAATGGACGTTCTGCCACTCATATTTTTTTAACACACATGTGTTGGAAATCATTAATTGATTTAAGCTCTTAAAAATACGCTACGCTTTAATATACGACTCGATTCAACTTGTCACTAAAAAAATGACAAATGATAAAAAATGACTTTTGTTTCTACTCTCCCATTCTCAACACAATCAAAAAAAATATTTTTGACCCACTTTCACTTTTTTTCTTTTCTTTTAAGTAATGCATATTTATAGATAATGAACGTGAAGTTTGTTAAATTAATTCATCAATTTCTGTCAGTTTTGATGACCAATACAATACAAAATTCTTCTTTTTTTATGTCTAAACAATCAGAAAATTGTTGGCATAATGTCAAATAATAATTTATGAATATATTAAATTCAAAAAAAGGAAAAAGACGAAAGTTTAGCAAAGCAAAATAAAAAAACTTTATTTTTTTTAAATAAAAAAGAACTACAATTAACTTTCCACAAAATGTGCCAGAAAATAAGAGAGAGAGAAAAGAAAAGAGTTCTTAATTAAAAGAGGATTTCAATTTACAAATTACAAATGAAAAAAGAAAGAGAGAGAGACTTTTTTGTACAAAAGCCAAAAGAGAGAGAAAACTCTTCTTTTTTCCCTTGTCTCATGGGGGTCTGGGAGTGTAAAAAAATAGGAGAAAAAATAATAAAGAAGAATAGAAATCCCAAGAAGAGAAAGTGTTTTTGAATCCTTGTAAAAAATCATAGGTAAGAGAAAAATGCAGGAGAAAAGAAAAAATTGACGTTGGGTAAATATGAAACTAAAAAGTTTTCAAGTGATATTCCATAGTTTATTTTTTTTGGTGGTAAAAGAAATGGTAACAATATGTTACTTAATATTTCTCTCTCCACTTGCACACACATTCGACTAGAAGAGAAAGCCTTTCTTTTGTCTTTTATAAGACTCTTCTTTTTTTTTAAAAGAATAGTAAATCTTTTGTTTTTACTACTTTCACTCTCTCTCTCTCTCTCTCTCTCCGCAGTGAATTTTATATGACTGTAGTCTTCTTTACAAAAAAAAGCGCCAAAAGAGAGAGAGAGAAAGTGGCTAGAAATGTTTTTGAGAGAAAGCCGTTTAGATTTTCTCTGACATCATCTTAAACTACATGAGCTTAAGTTCTCCCAACCAAAAAAAAAGTAGATAGAGACACACATCCATATTCTCCCCATTCCTTCCTGGAAAAGCAGAAGGGGGGGGGGAGGGAGTACAATCAATTAGGGAGGTGGATGGATGATTTCCTTTTCGTCTTGCCTTGATCCTTTTACAATTTGTTTGGGGTTGAGCTGGGATAAGCTTTCTCTCTCTCTACTTTTCCATGTCTATACTCTTTACTTGTGATGAGCTATCATTAATATTCTTTTTTTCAACTTTGTTAACAATTTCTCAGTCCGGATTTAGTCAAAGAGACAAAAGAGTTTTTTCTCCTTTGTTTTCGTCTTAAAATAAAAATCTAGGAACATTTTTGTCCTTTAAAAATTACACTGCTTATATTAAATTTCCGCCTTTCCACTTGAATTCTCTCTCTCTTTCTCTCACCACAAGGAAAAATGACACTTTCACCCACACTATTACCACAATTTTCTCCATTCGTTCTTTTTGAAAAAACAACTCAGAGACAAGAAATGATTGTTGTTCTGTCGGCCACTTGCACATGTAGAAAAAAAACTTCGTCATAAAACATTATGGTGGCATTTATGTTGTTTTAAAGGTGAGAGAAAGTAATAATTTATGATGGAGATGCATTGTTATTCAATCATTCCCTTGAGTTCGTTTTCAAGTGTAAAAAAGTTGTAGGGAAATCATCCTTGAAATTAACTTTCCCCATTTTCTAATATTTTCTACTACACGAGAGTCATTTAACTCTAAATTATGAAACTAGGAGTATATCTGTATAATGGAAAGTGGGTTATAGGGGTAGTGGGTTAAAGAGTGCATAAATTGTGGGACAAAATGGGAGGCTACTGGTCGGTCACAACAAAAACATTTGGAGCAATAAAGTTAACTTGTAAGCTTGGTCTACACAGATTGAGTTGTGTATGGCCTAACAAAGAGAGAGAGTTTAAAAGGTGGGAGGGGGGAGGAGGGAGAGAGAGAAGATTGTGGGATCATTTGTCTTTCTTTTTTTCCTCTTCTGTCAGTCTCAACACACGTTAATTCTCTTCATCCAACATTTGTAACTACAAGAGCAAAGATTTACTGAAGCCTCTCTCTCTCTCTCTTGTGTACATATGTGGGTATTTGTGTTGGAGATGCATGTGTATTTGTCAAAATTTATTACACAAAAATCCCTTCAGACTACAATGATTTTCTACAAAAATTATGTTAGTTGCTCCTGTGATCAAATAAAGATTGGCTAGTGTACACAATTTTTTTTCAAGGACGAAGAGAAGAGACGGAGAAAGTGGGGTCACTTTCACTGCCCCCTGCTTTTCTTGCTTTTCTTTTGGATGACGATGGGGTTCATAAAATCTTATGATGAATGAGAGAGTTCTCGAGTTGATGAGAAAAGACTTTTTCATTTTTTAGTCTCAATTTCTCATTCACTTGAATTAAATGGCGGAATGTTAAAGTTTCCTTGTTCTCTTTGTGCTCACTCAGCGAGTAATCAATGTTGTGTACATTTTAATATTTTTGCATGTCATGGGGGCTCAACTTGAAAAATGGAAGCGGAGATGCAAGAGATAGCATTCAAAATTCAAAAGAAAATTTTGCTTTTAAATTATCAAATGCGAAAATGAAGGAAGCAAAAAAAATGTTTAACTTGTTTTTTTGTACATAAAAACATGTTAAATATAATAATTTGTAAATTTAAAATGTTGGTTTCTATTCTAATTTTTTTCTAGGGAAAATGAAAAGGTAAAAGCATTTTCATGATTTTAAAATTTCTTTTAACTTTTCAAGGAACATTAATGAGTCAACTTCGTTATATTATGACGACTGTCACTCAAGCATGACTTGGAGTCAACTAACGTTGACATGGGGGGTAGGAGTCCTAATTTTTTTTTGTACATTTTTAATGAATTTATATTATCTAATTTCCATTTCTAGGTCGTTGATAATAACAAGAACTAATTTTTAATTGAAATAATTATAATCAAATTATTTTCTTCGTCACATGAACTTGAAGAGTAATTGTGAATTTTTTCATATTAAAATGTTCTCTTCCACACTAAAGGGATTGAGTCATGACTTCATGACACAGAATGGAAAAGTAGGAACATTTATTTTTTATGCTGTCGTTTCATTTTTTTTAATAATCATCAATTTTCAGGATTTAATTTAATTTTTAAGAATGTTGCTGAGACTCAAAATTTAAGAATTTTTGGAGTCATCTCTATAATTTCCAAGTCAGTTTTTTTCTAATGATTCAAATGAGCTATATGGAATTTCTTTTTGGATTTGAGATTCTCAATAAAATTTCGTTAACAAATATTAAATTAAAAGTGCTATAAGTTATACATACAAAAGAATATCCAATTTCAAAATTCCAACCTGCGTCTCTCTCTCTCCCTCTAAGATTTGTTAATAAATGCTCAAATTATTTATGGATTTTTCATTTTTTGACTACTTTTCTCTCTAAACAATTTTTACATCTAAATCTTATGTTGCGTCTCAATCTCAATACGGGGGAATGTTTCTATATTTTGGGAAATGTTCTCAAACTTGTAATAAAAATAAGGGACCAATAATATTTTTCTTGAAATTATTTGTACTGCCACAAAAAAACAGTACAAATTATGACCCACCATTTTTAAGAGTAAAATTTTTTGTAATTATTTTGAAGGTATTGCGTGAGAGATCAAAATTTTGAAAAAAACCCACTTTTACCATAATTAGTAAAATTGTGTGTCACGTGGTCACAAAATTTAACCTCAAAAGAAAGTGGAATTTCTGTCTCTATAACTTGCTACTTAACTTTACAAAAGATGTAGAGTCTCTTTATTTTGGACTGGGGTGATAATAAGGTGAGAGATATTGATCAAAAAAAGTTTTAATTGGTAAAATTTCTTTTCACCACAATGTCTTTGTTCAACTGCATACACACATACAAGGAAAAAACAATGACTCGGCTTTTTTTACCCCAAAAAATGGTCTCACACACTCAAATCCATGCTCATTGTGAGTAGCACGAGATGATGAAGAAGCCAAAAATTCTTTTCTCATTTTTTTAATATTAAATTTGACACTTTACACATTTGTCTCATACTACGCATACTTTTCTCATACATTTTTTTGTGATGACAAAAAACACAGTCACCCATTTTAAACTTTGAAGGGGTTTCTTTTGTTGGTAATTATGAAATAAATTTCTTTTTGTTTGATTTATACTTTTGTCCTAGATAATTACCAAGTTAAATGAAGGGTCATTGTGGAAACTAGTGGGTTTTCAACTGTAAATAATTTCTTTTTTTTCTTTACATATTAGTCGAGACAATCTCCATTTTTTAGTGTACGCGTACCATGCATCATGGTAAAAAACGTTGCTTAATTTCACTTGATGTATTTTATATGCTAAATGAAAATAACATTTGCAAATTGTAAACCACTTTCTATATTTTCTTACAACTGTACAAAGTAAGTGATATAAAATAATGTGCAAAAAAATTTGTAAATAGAAAATAAAGGTTGCGAATATTTTTAGAAAGTAAATGAGGTTTTGGTAGGACTAAATTTATAGAAAAAGGTACAAGACGTAGACAGAGACTTGGATACAAGGGTAGAGGGTTAGAAATATTAAGTGGGATGGTTGGGTGATGTGTGTACGTCTTTAAATAATTGAATCATTTATTTTCATTTGTACTCCTAAACGTATGGCTATTTTATGAACTTCCGTTTCATTCCCTTCCTTTTTCAACTCTCTCTCAAAAGAAACTACCAAAACCATGCACTAGTTCAACGTCACTTGGCCTAAACTGAAATTGTAGGAGGCAAGTGAGTATAACTCACAGATAGCACATAATTTGCAAGTAAAACTACCACCCTCCTTCCTTTGTGAAGATGAGCTCCCTCCCCCCAAAAAATCATGTTTATTAAGATGAGAATCTTATACAAGAGAGAAAACTGGAAGAAAAGTCTTAACGAGATTCCCTCAAGCTGAATTTCCTCCAGGAGAAAGTGAGAGACAAGACGAAGACGGAGAGGGGGGAGAAAGTACAGAGAAAGAGAGAGAGGGGAAAGTATTATCTGATTCAGATTTTGCTCCCGGCAAATAATTCAACAAAATTATTATGGAGGACGGGGTGAAAGCTATTCAACTTTGGTCTCGATATGGAAGCAAAACATTGAAAACATGGAAAAGCTAAATGAGTTTTATGAAGCCCGTCACAATTTTCCCCTATAGTCAAAAACGAGCCAACTTTATGTAAAGACTCTAAAGTCTTGGCATTGACTCTCTCTCTCACAAGTCGATGAACGATGAACAAAAAAAGGAGAATATTTCAATGAATACTCGCCCACTCTGTCTGTCTGCACTTTCTAAAATAAGCGATATGTACCCCCATGTCTTGTAATGGGAGGGGGGGGGCTGAAGTCATTCTCATTCTCATTTTTGACTTGTTCAGTGGACCATGCTCGTGTTGAGAAAAAAAAATTGAATAATATTCGACAAAAGTCATTTCCGTCCTTCAATTTTGATGACTCAACCTTTTCAAGTTTGCAATACAATTTATTTACATTGGATGGGAGAAAGTCGCCAAAGGACTTTGTGGTGTTGGTAATGGGGAGAAAATTACATGTTATTTCAAATGAGATAGAAATTAAATGAGGGAGAAAAAAAGATTTACCAATCTAAAAATAATCTTGTGTCATTTCTGTATTTCTAGAATGTTGAATCACATTTTTTTTCAATTTAATTCACAACTGATTGAATTTCAATACAATTTTATAGGAAATTTCAAAGTCAAACCACCAGTCGCTTTCCCTTTTTTGTGTCTCTTTTAGTCTTGACATTTTTATAATCTTGCTACTTTTTCTTTCAAATTGTGACAAGAATTGTCAAAATTTATGATGATTTTGTGCATAATGAACAGCTAGAGAATTTATTGAGATAATTGTAAAATAATTTAAATTTTTTTTCTCCCCTATAAAAGAATAATGGAGGGAAGATGAGAATATAAAGATTGTAAAATGTATTTTTAAAAATTTGCTCATTTCCCAAAATGGCTCCCCTGTGACTAAAAGGATCGACGGTGTAATAAAGGAGTACACTTGACTTTGTATATAGAGAAAGTTGAAAAAAAGAGAGAATGGATGACTATTTTACAATTTAAAATGGAAATTCATACAAGCCTCAAGAATATTTAATTAAAACTCAAAAGGTGTACACAGGTGTATACACTCCTCCATATGTTAAAATACTAATTTAATTTTAATAATAAAACAATTCCCAAAAAAAATTAAGACACAAATTCATGCTAATTCTAGTCAAAGAATTTATACAAAAAAAATCAACTTTCTCCATTGCACAATTGAAATAACAATTTTTTTAAAGTCTGTTCAAAGTGTCTTATCTGCATAATGGTTTGGTTCAACAAAAAAAATAGGCATAAATATTATTTCTCTCTTGTACAAGTCAAGAGGCTAGATGTAATAGGGGTGGGATAAAAATATGCTTACATAAAACTTTCTCTCAACATTACATTTTTTATTGCTCCACATGCTTTCTCCTTCTGAATATTCAAATAGAGGGATTGTACTCGTGTACAATCCCTTAACCATCTCTATGTGTATAAATATTATGAGATGGAATAAAAAATTCCAAGGATTGTGACCACACAAAGCGGAAGAGGCTGTAGATTTGATGTACTACTCAAGTTGACATGCCATTCGTCTTTTTTGCAGTGAAATATGTCATAAATCACTTTTTTACAGTTACCCACTAAAGGCATTCCCCAGCTGTCGCTCCTCCTTTTTATATCAATCTCTCAATGAAGAGAAAGAGGAAATGTAAAATATTTTCTAACAAAATTTAAATAATTATTTTGATGAATAATAAAATAGAAATTAATAATATCTTTGATTTTTTAGTCCTTTCATCTTTTTTGTTTCATCTTTTTTTCAACTGTTTCTACATGTATAACATAAAAAAAGAGATTTAAACGTTGACCCCATTTTCTCTCTCTCCCTTTTAAACTTAAATTGACCAACACTTAAACTCTTTTCCTCTCCCTCTCAACTCTCAACAACTTTAAAGAGTTTGTAGTCTGTAGTCTGTAGGATTTTGTGACAGGAAAGTCTTTTATATTTTCCCTTTGTCTTTTTTCTTTCTTTTTTGTATGTGTACTAATAAAAGTTGACTTTCTCCTTTCCCCTTTCCTCAAAGGGGAAAGAGAGGAGAGGGATCAAGGAAATGAAATAAAATGGCTGTTGGCCATTTTAGTGTGAGGTTTGAAGGATGTGGTAAAAATACAGGGAGAGACACACACACACATACGTTATGACAAGTGAGACAGAGAGGATGGACGGGAGGGAGGGGGTGGTTGAATAAAAAAAGATGGCCAGATCCATAAATTTCCCTTTGACAATTTTATGAGTTTCTCCTTGTAAGGCTTGTGGTGGGAATGGGAGGGAGGGAAGAATGTGAAAACATGATTTAGGTGGAGGAGATGAGAAGGACAAGTCATTGAAAATTGTCATGTTATAGATATAGACACACACTCACATGTGAACTTCTTATTTACTTTTTCCAAGACCCAAACCATTCCCTCAAAATATCTCCAGTCTGACCACAAGTTCAGGGGAAAGGGAAAAAACGACCCTTGTTTTTCTTTAGGAGGGAAAATACATTGACGGTACATGACCTACACGGTGAAATGAGCATTTAGAGATATACCCAGGACAAATGACAAAAGAACGAGCAGTCGACAATGGCGAATATTATGCCCAACTTTAAATCTTCCATTCCTTTTTTTGCTTTCTCTTTTCCCATTTCCTCTGTTTGTTCCTACTTTATTCCTTTCCCCTCAAGACTTTGAAGGACTTGAAAAAAACCGAGAGAGAGAGAGAACGCCTGTAGCGTCAAGGGTAGTGGATGCCATTGCCATTGGTATAAAACATTTTAACATTGTCGTGGCCACCAAGAAAGAATCCAAATAAATTCTTTTCTCTTTTTCCTAAAGAGAAAGAGAAAAGTTCAATACATGAGTCAGGAGAAAGCTGGACAAAGACTAGAGAGAAAAAAAAAGTTGGGGAATATTTCAAACTTTAACATTTTGACTCCAGCTCTGGCTTTCACTTTCTCTGGATAAACTTGGGAGAGTTGAAACAAATACAAGAGGGAGAAAGGTAGAGAACAATCATAGTCACATTTTCCAAATTTTTAACTTTTTTTTCTTTACAAATTGCTATTCAACTACACCCCCCCCCCCTCTCTGTCTCTTTCCCTCTCTCATAGAATTTTTTGAATGACATTTTTATCAAGAAATGTATGTAGGTCAAAAAAATGTGGTTTATTCTCTAAAGTTATTCGGGATTAATACAAGACACAAATAAAATTAATTTTGTCCAGAGTTACAATAAGAATGTTTTAAAAATTCTACTTGTGATAAATATTGACCCAAATGTGACAAAAGGACTTGAGAGGATTGTCATGAAACTTGAGGTCATTCTAAGAAAAAGTAAAAGAGTAAAAAAAGATTGTGGGTGTATCTTTAAAAGTTTTTTTTTGTGTGTAATCCAAAACTAACTAGAAAATTGTGTACACGTCTCCCAACTAAATAACTTTCTCCAAATAAAAGAGACACAAGGATCAAGAAACCATTTTCTACTCAGAATCACAAAGATTCTACCAAGAATTCTCTCCTTTGAATAAACATTCACGTACATATGGATTTCATGTCAACAGATGGACAAAAAAAAGTACAACAAGTAGCTCAAGCTCAAACAAAGAGACTTAAATAGTAATCCGAGTAATAAGAAACAAGACAAAAATAAGAGAAAATAGGAGAAAACAAGTTGTGCGTTGTAATTTTGAAATTAAGAAATAATATACTTTCACTCTTATTTCCCTCAGTCTCCGCCTTTATTGATCAATTTGTCTCCGTCCATGATCAAGTTTCATCTAAATTCTCTCTCATTTTGTAAAGGAGACACACAAAACTCAAGATATGGGTAGTGTTTACAGTTTGTGAGTTGGAGAAAAAGAAAAAAAAACGTTGACGTTTGCAATTACGATACATGGCCATCTCCACTTTCAAAAAATGTATATGTTTTTAGTTTCATAACGAACCAGACTTAAATGTAGTTCGTTACCAAAGAAATAAAGGAAAAGTTATCATCTCTCCCCTAAAAAAATGGCTGTAAAAATTGTACATATATTTATCTAATACACAGATACACTGTAAAAAACGAAAGAGAGAAAGATTGTTCACACGGAAGTGTGAAAAAAAGGAATAAAAAAAGGGGACCATAATACAAGTGAAAGTATATTGCACAGTTGTGCATTTTGACTAATCCTCATCTCTGTCACGTTCCGTACTCCATTTCGTTTTTTTTCTGTCACGAGAGAAGAGACACAAGAAAGTCAAGCCGGAGAAGGAGGAGCGCCTTTGGGATCAGAGGGGCTGTTGCCTATGTGACATAGGCAATACATGAAGGAGTTTTTTATATAAAATTTTATATCGCGTATAAAATATTTTTTTTCTAGAGAGGGCAAACCATGTATAAAAGTTCTCATACTCTCATTACGACAAAGTTCATGTATCAATCGGCAAAATATAATAAGAGATGCCTTTTCTCATACTCGTCCCCCCTCCGTCTCTAACTCGTACAAAAAACGATGGTGAGTGCTAGACTGTTGTGTGTGGCACCCCTTTCTACTTTCTCCATCTTTCTCTCTCTCTCTAAAAATGTTTTATATATAAAGCCTTAAGGAGAAGAGGATGTAACCTAACTAATGGCGAGAGCGTGTAAAATTAAAAAGCGTTCAAACGTGTCATAAAGTTAAAATGGAGAGATACACTTTTTTTTGTATATCATTCATACACATGTATTAATATATATAAAATTCAATGCAATTCTTTCTCCATTCAAAAAAACTATTTTCTATGTACAAATTCTATAACTTTCTCTTTCTCTCTTTCCTTACTTTACTCTACACAGAAAAAAAGACACACACGAGTTCCTCATCCACTTTGACGTGGGATTGATGACTTTCTCTTTTTTTTAAAAAAAGTATTTTTCAATTTTCTCTCTCTATTTTATAAATTCGCAATACAATATGACGAATTCGTGAGGGATTTTTTTTCTTTTATTATTTCTTTTCAAAAAGTCACTTTCACTCTACCTCCAATTTTCTAATAAAGATGATGGAAAATAAAGTTATTTTTTGTATTTTAATACTCGTAAGATATTTTTCTGGCGGGGTTAAAATTTGGTAAGACTTTTTTGGAGGGTGGGGGGAAGGAAATGGATAAAAGAAGATTGAGTAGAATAATTGTAAAAAACATCCATCACGTCTAAGCATCTGCTTTGTATAACCAATTTGAGAGATGAATATTTTTCCCACCATGTTTGGTTTTCTCACTCCAATATCCTCCAGCCCACATCCCCCCCCCCACTCTCTTGTGTACTCTTCACTTCCCTGAGAGAGAGAGAGAGAGAGGGTAGTTCATTCTAATGGAATGTACACGGGAAAATGTTTGTGGGTGCATTTTTTTTGAAGTTTTTTGATCGATTATGAGAGAACACATTTCATACCCCAACAAAAATTTTCTAGGGAAAAAAGGCATTTTTTGCGTAATGTTCAATTTAAAACTGTTTTTTTGCATTTTCATTCATAATTTATTTTTTGTTTGTTTTTTAAAAGTCACAACCTTAAAATTACGGAGTACACAGGAAAGGGGGTCATCGACTCAGATGATCAATCATGAAAATCCATCCCCCATCTTTTTTTTGCTCCTTGTTCAATTTCATAAGACAAAAAATAATTCATGTAAAAATAACTTTGACTACCCTCTCCCTACCATGTACTCGTACCTATAGGGAATAAGGAAAGGTAAACAATGGGAACCTTGTGCATACATGGGGTCATAGATATGACAATGTAATTTATACATGTATGAAACAGAGTACACTTCATCCTCGAGAGGAAACAAGAGGGAATGTGCGAAATGTAAAGAAGAAAAAAAACATCAAAATCATTTGATTAGAATCAAGAATGAATTTCGAAATTTCCATTTTACAAAAAGTCAACGCATACAAAAGTTAGATTAAATTGTAATCTTCTTTTTTCTCATTTTTTTCTCTCTGTGATACATAAACCCGTTAAAAAATTAAGGACAGAATCTTCACATGAACTTGGGATCTTTAAACATTCTTCACATCACTTTCTCTTCCTCCCTCACATGTCCCAAATTGGTTGAGAGTCAAGAGAAAATTGTGGCAAAGTTTGTGGTGTTGGTTTTACGGAATGAGATTTTGGATAGAACAAGAGACGTGGGGGATAAATGTACACAATCTTATGGGTTTCTTATTATTTCTTATTCTAAGTCTTATGTACCTAGTTGAAAAAAATAGATTTTCAATTTTCTCCATCTTTTTTCACATCATTATTCCATTTGTCAACAAAAAAGACTAGTTTTTTCCCAAAAATTAGGATAGATAATTACAATTTTAATTTGAGTATACTTTCACTTACTATTAGACTAAATTGATCTTTTAAAATTCCTAATTAAATTACCGACTTAACTTTGAGTACAAAAAACTAAACAAATTACAAATCTTTACAAATTTTTTTCACTTTGTTCTTAAATACTAAAATAATCTTTTTTTAAAATTTTAAGTTTGATGATAACTTCACATAGGTAGTAATACTAAATTAATGTAAAACTACAATAGACAAATTTAATAAACATAAAAAAATTGTATAATGAGTATTATTTTCAACAAAACTTTTTTTTAGACTTGTTTGTTATAAAAGAGAGAGAGAGAGAGAAGAGAGTCTGAAATGTTCTGTTTTGACATGGCTTTTAACCTCTGAATAATTTATGTAGGGAGGAAGGAAAGAGAAAGTAGGAACGAGGGAGAGCTCATTCTTAATTAATGACACCCATCTTCATGTATGAATAAACAATCTCCTTAATTTTCAGCGCCTTTGATCTTCCTCACTTAAATTTGATTGTATGTACATAAATATAAACTATACTAATAGTTAAAAGTATTAACTATGCACTAAACATTTTCTTGGTGTATCCATTACCCCCCCCCCCCCTCTCCTCTTTGTATTCTTCCACCCAAATCATGGCTCTTGGCTCCTCGTGCCGTTTGTAATAATTGATGCATATTCTGACGTGGGTGGTTCTGGAAGGAAATTTTATTTACAAGTCTTAAATTTGAGAAAATGGACCACCTTGGAATTGATACAAGACAAAATTTCAGTGTTTCTTCAAGTGGAATTAGTCAATGATTGATTGCATCTACCACACACTCTTCCTCACAAGACTGACGACCTACAACTTTTTTCCCCTACAAGTTTGTACAAGTTTTAACTTTCACCATGTAAATTAGTGGTGAAACTAAATTTTAATCTTGTAGTTGTTTATACAATCAAGAGAGAGAGAGAGAGATTTCTCTACAGATATATATTCTACATATATGTATAGTCAAACCATAATTTAATTTAAATTGTAATGAATCCCCATTAAATATCTATAATTTGTAACTTTTCAACATACAATATTTATATATATAGGAAGAGATAAACTATTAAATTGATTTTATGTAACTTTATTTCCTCTACAATTAAATATTTAGGGTAGTGAATCATAAATTTAAGATTAAATTTACAATTTGTATATGTAATATTACAAGGTGATTGGGAGTCACAAGAATAATTAAATTATTCTCATCACTTGACTTTCTCCTCCTTCCCGTTGAGATGAGACAGTTGACTGTGTTTAGTAGTACCGGAGTACAGATACATGAAACTAATTCGATGAGATTGAGTTTAATTTGGATTCCCCACTTTCTCTTTCTATCTCTGACGACATCCACACCCAGAGAGAGAGAACATGATGACCAAGTTATTTTAGCAGATGCTATTCTCATTTTTTTGACCTAAATTTTGTGGTAGTCACAAAGAAAAAAAAGATTGAGTTTTGAAGGTTGGAGAAAGAGAGTTAGGGGTCGTTCACAAAGTATGTCCGCATGTTCGGGAGGGGGGGTAGGGGGTCCGGCGGAGCGGACAAAAGCGGACATAAGGGGGTAGGGAGGTCCCGGCCAAGGGACATACTTTGTGCATAACAAATAAAATTAAAATTTAAAAATATTTTGCATCGTTTGAACAGGATTATGTAGCACTTTCCCTCATTAAATATTATTATTTAAGTTATTTCTTTCATAATGAGCATCATTTTTTTCTGTTTCCCATTAAATACAATGGGAAACAAAAAAAGAACGTAGAAAAGACGAAAAAAAAATCAACTGAAATTTCAAAAAAAAATTAGGGGACAAAAGGTACGGACATAGGGAGAGTAGGGGGGGTCTTGACCGCGGACAAAAGCGGACATAAGGGGGATAGGGGGGTCAAAAAGGTCGATTTTGAGCGGACATACTTTGTGAACGACCCCTTAATAAAATTAGGGGTAAACATTGAATTAGTTGAAGATTGCTTTTCACCCATTTTTTACAAAACTACCTTCAACTTTCTCTCCTCCTAAACAGTCAACTAAGTGAGGTGAGTATCCATGTGGAAATTCCATGAACAACCTTACCTGTACCCTCTATCTCTCTCTCTCTTGTTGTGTATTAACTTGAAATGTAAGAGGGAGACTCATCCAGATAAAATAAATAGAGAAATTCAGTCAAGGAGAAAAAAAATCAAGAGTCTAACACGAGAAAAGAAAAACATTTGGAAAAAAAGAACCCGAGCCATTTTGAGTGTTAGTCATGAAATTACTCAACTCCCTTTTTTTCCTTGTCTCTCTCTCTCTACGTCCACATTATACGAAAAGGGGAGAAAAAAAGGTTGAACTTGGGCTTGGGATGATGTACAAGAGAGAGAAAAAAGACAAGTTAAATATTTCATTAAAGTTGAAGAGTCTATCTGCCACATTCAGCATCTTCCTCTTCTCAACAACCTCAACTCAACATCTTGAAAAACACTTAAAATTAGACATCAAGACCAAAAACCTCCTCATAACAAAAGAAAAAAAACATATATCTCACCGACACTCCCTAAGGCATTTTATAACAAGACTAGAGCCCACGTTGTAAATTTTTTGTTTATAAATTGATGTTTTCCATTTCATAAAAATTATGCACAAAATTAAATAGTCAACCTTTTACACGTGAAATGAAGAGAAAAAAAGATGCTCCTTTTTATTGACTTGTTCCTGACCTGACAGTCTCCCTTGGGGGAGTTGCATTTCTAGATTTCTTCCATTTTCTTCAATATGGGTCATGTGTGTTACTAGTCTTGTCAACGAAATACAAGTTGGATAAAGATGAGATTTTTTGGGGGAGGCCATATGTAGTAAGAAATAAAGTACAGGGACCAACTCGAGACTTTCTTTGGTGAAAGTGGAGACTGACAAGGGATAGATAAGGATAACCTTGAGAATTTGAGAGACGGAAACAATGCCTTCATGTTGGACCAACTTTTTTATGTTATTCCATGTCCTTACACTCCCTACCTTTTATTTGACTCTTTTTTTGTGTGTACATGACGAGGACGAGACTGGCACAAAAAAAATTTGGATTTCCTCTTCAATTCCCCCGTCCATCCATCCGTCTGTCCTTTTATTATGAGAAGTTGACTCAATTCTTTTTTTTATCGAGTTTAAATTGAATTTCAATTCCTCCTCCATTTCTGTACTCAAATATATTGTGACTACAATTGTAGACAGTCCTACAAAAATTGTATGACCTTTTCTAGCCAAAAAAAATACTAACTTTGTACACATGAAAGAATACTAATCATTATTTATTCAGGTCAAAATATTTTTTTTTGATATGGATTATCCAATTTTAAATTTAATGACATGGTGCATAATGAAAAAAAGAGAAGAATTTGTAAATAATTGTTCAAGGATTATGACTGTTTAGTTAGAAAGATGTTGATGTTGATACATATGATGGATCGATTTTTTTGGGGGGAGAAAGATTATCTTTCACTGCAATGAACATTACATGGATGGAGCATTAATTGGATTAGTCGTATCTCCTTTCATGAACTGTACTTAGAGTTTTACTTGTGTACACAACCAAGAAAGATACTTGAGTCACTGGTGAAACATGAAAATTGTTATTATGGTCCATCTCATCTACACACCCATCCCCCCTCCCTCCCTCCTTTCCTATAATTCTGCACTTTTGTAAATATATTTTCTTTTGTACTTTTTCGAGAAATGATCTTAAATTTTTCAAGAGTTTATTTCCTCAATTATATTTACCGCTGTCTTTTAATACATTTTGAAAACTCAACAATTGTGAAACTATTTTCATTTTTTATTTGATGAATTATAAGTTATCAAGAACATAGTCCATTTTTATAATAATGATTAGAAGGGAACTTGAATTTTGATGAAATTTCTAGTGATTTCTTGAGATGAGAAACCAAATATATGATTTAATATTATTCTGTTTATTTATTCTTGTCCCCAATATTTTGTGTATTTAGCTATTGAGAATTTATCATTTTTTTATTTGTTCTTAAATTGTAAATAATGCAAAAAAATTATATTTAAATGTAGTAATATTTTATTTCTGTTCTCATTGTTGAAACATTGTCAAGGACATTTTGTAATTAAATTATGAAATTTGAGTCATTCAGGAAAAGATTTATTGTCGGTAAAATAAAATGACTTGTGAATAAATATTTAAGAATGTGCTGATTCTTTTTTTAATATATAAGAGAGAGAGAGAATGAATTGAAACTTAGGAATTGATAAATTCCTGAAAATGAAAATATTAAACAATTGTGAGAAGATCAACATTGACAAACTGTTCAGAGAGAGATGTTACAACATCGTCTATTCAATTCAATGTAAACTTATATGATCCATGATAAATGTAAGATTAATGAACAAAAACTATCTGAATAATTTTTCATGGTCAGGCTGTCAGACTAAATTCATTCTATTGTCAATATTTTCAAAAGAAACTTGATAGTTGAAATAATATCCCCAAACAAGAATTTTTCGACAGTTTTTTTATGATTAGTAGTCATCATCTTATATCAGATAAAATTTGTTGACAAGTGAATTATGTTTCAAAAAAACATGGAAGCATCTCAAAATTGATCATTAGAATAAGCCACGGGCTATAAAACTCAATAAAGAATTTCAGCAACTCCCCTATGATCATTTTTTATCATAAAACTAAATCAAAAATCACGAGGAATGCAAAAATATTATTTCATTAACAGCAGGAGGATAGTCTCCCTCTTTGAAAATTGACAAATTTCGAGAGTTTTTAGAAAAGCCCAAAAATATTTTGACAAAAAGATACACAAAACACAGAATAATTATTATATGCAAATAAATGGGTAAAATATGGTTCAGTAGTACAATTCTGACAAAAGATGCTTGTCAAAAAATTATCTATGTACATATATTAAACAGAGATTAAAAACAGCCACAAAAACTTTGCTGGGAAAGTTTTTGACCCACAAATATCCTGTTAATTAACTATTGACTGTATTTGTCATATTTTTTAATTAAAAACTAAATCAAGAAAAAAACAAGTTTTTAGCTTTATTTTTAATCATAAATATCTGCTCACTTGCTTCTAATTAATATAATGGTTAATCATGTTGGAGAAAAAAATATAGTTTCAACTAATAAAAAATTTCTCTCTCTCTCTCTCTCTCTCTCTCTGCTCTTGAGAAACAAAAATGTCTTGTCTCATCATCACATTTAGAAAAGGAAGGCTTCACACGTCAAAAACTCGTTCATGGATTAACGACACATTCGGGAGTCGCACACATTGCATGACATTGAGAGAGGCTTCATTTTGAGTCTCAACCCAGAGTCCCTACTCTTCTGGTTTCATTTGTGTGACTCTGTGTGACATTATTGGCGTGGAAATTTTCTTATTATCAAATAAACTTTTTATGAAGCTGTCACTATCCCCAGCTTCTCCATTGCACAATTCTCCCAATACGACAGCTCCCAATATTTTTCTCTCTCTACCGTCTGTCTCCTACATATTTGTGTGTGTGGCAAGAAGTGCATCACTCGCCAAAAAAATGATATAAATGTGGGAAATTTCACCCCATCCCTGATTTTTATTTTCATGCAAAAGTCATCAAATCAACCGCTCACACCACACACACTTATTTCCCTTGCATATAAACTTTATTCTAAAGTTTAGCCAAAGGGACCACTCCTCACAATGGCCACCCGGGGACCCTGACCTAATTATAAAGAAGGGAATTGTAAACAGTTTTTTTTTGTTTTTATTCATTGAGAAAATCCAAACAAGAGGAGATGCGGCTAGACACAAATCAATAATTAAAGAAAGTGTACTGTATAGTGTTTAACATTATTTACGATATGGGCTCTTTTTTAAGACTACTGGAATAATTTTAATTGTTTTATACAATTTAAATGGAATTTTGGTACCAGAAAAAAGGAGTAAATTCCCTTTAGATTGAAACCTAATTCTTTAAAATTAGGACTTTTAAGGGGAAAAAACTAAATTTAGTTGAAAGGAGGGCAAGAGAGAGAACATTCGTTGGGGTTTTATATATCTTGTCTACTCTTGTGTTGTGAATGTACATACAAAAAAAGAATCGGATTTCTTCTTTTTTTGAGCAAGAAAATGTTCATCACTTGACACCCTCTCACTCAAATCTTGGGATAGTGATCTTGGACTCTCCTCTCCCCCTGTGGATGTTTTTCACTTATAACGTAGAGGATTTTTATAGCTCTTGAAATTACATGAGGAAATCAATGTTTAGATCAAAGGAAAAGTCTTGAAAGTATGGGATTGAATTTGGCTTTTGTGAATGAATAAATTTTTCATCTCTTTTTTTTCTTCTTTCACTTTTCCTCTTCCTCTCTTTATCTTTTTTTTCTCACTCTCAGCCTCTGTATATTTCTTCCGCCGTTTTTGTCAATGGAGAAAATTTCTTCAAGTAGATTTTATTACGCATTGTATTCTGAATTCAAAAAAGATTTGTTTTCAAGTTTACAATTGTTTTATTTATTTTGAGTATTAATATAATTTGTTTTATATTCTGTTGAAATATTATTTTTTCGGGTTCAATTTGAATTTTGTAAAGAAGAAATTGAATGAAATAAATACGAAATAAAATCTGATTTGTTACTGTTAAATTTAAAGTGTTTAGAGTGTCAGCTTTATATTTGTATAGTTTTTTTTTCAATTTTACAAGTACAAAGTACAAGGGACAAAAGATATATATTTTGTCATGAATTTGTCTGGAAAAAAGTTGCAAGTTTTTGTATTTAGTTTCAATTTCAAGGAACGTAAAGATTTATGTATACAATTTAATGGTAAATTAAAATAAAAAATTGAAAAGCTAATATTTTTAAACAGTTCTTTTCTAAAATTAAATAGTTTTAAACTTTTTTTCAAAATTAAAGAAATCTTGTCCAATTTTTGAAATGTCAACTGCCAAATTTTTAAATATGGTTAATGTAGTCAAAAAAAATTCTTTTTGTTCTTGTGTACCATATTATTATCAATATTGAGTAATAAGATTTAATTTTGAGATTTTCTATAATAAATACCACCTAAGATGATGCAGGTTTTCTAATAATTATTCTTTTGTGTCTATTTGATAAGTTGAGGAAACTTGTAGAAAATGATTTTTATTTCAAAAGTACGATTGTTGAAACAAAATAAAGAAAATGCTCCCAATATTTAAAATTAAACTTGGAGTGTAAATGTAAAGACTCAAAGTTCGTAATAATTTCTATTGAATTTCTTACATCGACAATCTCTCAACGTTTTTCATTTTGAATCAACATTGTTGACTCTTATCAAGTCTAAACTTTCTAACTTGAAAAAATAGTTCCAATTGTGCCACATCTGCCGTTTCAATCCTATAATTAATATTAACTCTTTTCAAAATTAATTTTTACTTTATGAGTCGCAAAATAAATAAAATAAAATAATGGCAATCAGGCGTTTTCTGTACCCTTCAAAATCATGACAAAAAAGTCTATCAAAATATTCTCAGCCAGTTTTCAGTTAAAGTAACTCAAATGGAGTAAAAAAATGAATTCACAATATTTCTTCAACACTGTACAGTGCGCCACTATAAAAAAGATAAGGAGTTGATGATGATGAAAAAGACGTTTCTTGACATAAAGAAAGACTAAAAAATAGAAAGCTTACGTGGTGTAAGAGTACATCCAGTAGGCAAGAGAAATCCAAAGGTAGAAGGAGCAAATTTTTCTGCATTTGACGCTCATGGTGAAAGTGTTAATGATGACAGAGGAGATGGAGAAAAACTTAATAGAAAAATTTTCAACTTTGAAACAAACGCTTCAATTCCCCCCAAAAAAGAATTGAGATGAAGAGATGTACACTTGTATAATTTTTTTTTTAGTTTATTAACTGTTGTCCTAATGTTCACAAAATAATGAATTTAATTTCCTCAAAAAGAATAATTTCCTTTTCTCTCTCTTGTTGTCTAACGTAAAAGATGACGAAGATTAAAATAGTACAAGTTGAACAAGATGGGGGAATTTGAAAGATAGAACTCTTTGTCACACTTTTATGTAGGTAAATGTAGTGAAAGAAAATGGTTGCTTATGCCATTATTGAGTAAACTGATTTAGAAGAGCATTTGGAGAAAATTACAAGAGTTAGAACAACTAGAAGGACTGGTAGTCAAAACTAGACTATTCACTTCTTCACCGTTCCAATTCCTAGTCTATCCCAAAGAGTACTTTGAGTCAGTTTTTCTATGAACTTGAAAATTTTCAGACTCGTAAAGCCTAAAAAGACTTTTGTTGCCAGGCGCAAGAATCTCTCATCCCAAATCTCCCGTCTCTTTCCTTGTAAACAAGTGCATGGCGTTAAAAAAGTTTTTTTTGTACTAATCTACAGCTACAGAATCATCTTTTAAATCTACAAATAATTGAATATTCATAAGTTAGACTGAATACTCAAAAAATAAACTTTTTTTTTTCATTAAAACAATTCAAATTATTATTCCCGTCTTTCCAATCAATTTCATATTTTTAATGATTCTCTACGCACATTCAGTAAAAGTGTGTACAATTTAGTCAAGTAAAGCTGTTGAATAATTGTAAAAAAATTTTTACACTGTTTCAAAATAATTGTATCAGTAACGACAATAATTGTTCAAGCAAAAGATTCGTTTTATTTTCAATTATAGTTGACACGCATCAATTTAATATTTACTCAAGTGAAGACAAATCCAACGCACGTGACTCAATTAAAATCCTAAAACTATAAAAGTTTGTAGGTAAATTGACGGTCCAATAAGGACAATGAAATGTGTGTAGGTTTATTTAGGTCACAATTTTTTTAAAAAAAAATGATAGTAATATATTTAACCAATAAAGGCAACGCATTTAATGGCAGTAGAATAAATATAGAGTTGTAATTATGAATTTTAAATTATAACCGTATACAATGTCAAAAAATATATTTATGGGTTTATGAGTTTCAAGGAGCCATTCAGAAACATTGTGAAGGTACACGAGTACATGTACAAAGGGAATATAACAATGGGAATAATATAAACTGGGGAAATTAATGTAGACATGATTTTACCTATGTAAATGATCGTAATAGGTATATGTACATATGTATGGGTACACTATAAGTAAAGCAAGTATGATGGTTGGAGATGTAGAGAAAACATGAAATTAATGGGGCTGAAAATCTCCGTTGGGCCAAGGCATACGTTTTACAAAGTGGATAAAATTAATTGCTAGTAAATGGCATAATCCAAAAATATAGAGAAAGTTAGTTTCGTGTAAGAATAGTCTAATTTCAAGTTTTGGAACAATTGGGAGTATGAATGAAAAAGAGTGTTGAGATTTCCCAGGGCTATTTTAGGTTTAGAGTCAAAATGGGGAATCCCTTAAGGATTACAAAGTTGAAGAAATGTCCGAATTAAAGTGAGGGAGTCAAAAGTCAAAACAAAATGTTTAATTTAAACAAAAGTCAAATCCACTTTTCTGACTATACGAGTATCTGTACAGGAATAAAATTATATAATACCTTTGGTAACTTTAATATTAACAAATGTATTTAAAGAGGCAAGATGGTGGAAGTAACATGAAGTTTATTACATTTTTGGAACCAACTCTCTCTCTCTCTCTCTCTCTCTCTCTCTCTAGTAAAGTAGTGCACTTGTTGTCAGCAAGTTTGTTAATAGATAAAGAGCTTCAAGGTAAATCTTTTCAATAGAAAAAAGGAAACCCAAAATCCCACTGATTTTGGGAAACACATAAAATAATAATGGAAAAACGATTGCTTGGTTTCAATGCATCTTTCAGTCTAGTCCACTACCGTACCTTTAGTTCCTAGGCACTAACTTTAGTTCCTAAAACACACAGAGTGAGAGCAACTAAGGAACTAACTTTAGTGCCTTGAAAAAAATCTTAGAAAATACAGGATGAATCCCAAAATCAAAACATTTCCCTGTATTTTTATGACAAATTGAATGTATTTTTATTGTCAGTTATTTTTTTAGATTTTTTATCCCAAAACTGGCCCGCAGACAGATCTTGACTATCTTAACACAACCTGCTCATTAAAAAAATTTATTGAACTTCCAATCAACCTTTAAAAAGTCATTTACAAAATTCTATGTCAAACTTTAATGAAATGTTCAGCAATTTCGAAAAAAATCAAAGAGACAGAGAAGATGGGAAACAAGATTGTCTAATTGTCTGTTGTGGCACTTTACTATCATCAATGGTTTGATCTTTATCCCGAGTCAAACTTTTTGATGATCTTTGTAGGTCACCTGGGGCACTTTTATCATGTGACCCAAAAGGAAAACTTGTTTAGCATTCTTTTAAAAGTAGCTCTAATTTTTTGCAGAATTTTTGAACGCTGGGGTCAAGTTTGCGGGTCTTTTTGCATATGACCTTATAAAATTGAAGGGAGACGTCAATAAATTTTTTTGATGAGTAGGTCAGATTAAGATAGTCGAGGTCAATCTATAGGCCAGTTTTCAAGTTTCAAAATTGAAAAAAACTGACAAAATTGAATTATCTGGACCTTGGATGAAGCCCGACTCGGCTTATACAATAAGCAAATTTATTATCACCCTGTATATTTTGTTTCTATTTAATTGTGAGCGTTGGCCACGGTGGAAAAATCCATTTTGACCTCCTCTATCCAATGGTCAAATAAAATTAACCCGCCAGCATGATTTAAGGGTCCGCCAAAATGAAAAACCCTTAAAAAAGGTCAAAGCACTAAAGTTAGTTCCCTCAAAGCACTAAAGTCAGTTCCTTGCCTCCTCTCACTCTGTGTGTTTTAGGAACTAAAGTTAGTGCCTAGGAACTAAAGGTACGGTAGTGGACTAGACTGTCTTTAGCTAGAGAGTCAACTGTCTTTGAAATTCCATCAAACGCCCCCCCCCCCTCCCGTCAACTTCCGTTGGATAATGTCTCGAAGAGAGAGAGAGAGAGTGAATGAGATTCTTTGGACATGAGATTTTCATTGCCAGCGAATCAACTTTTTTTCTTGGCCTTTTCAAACACGTGAAAATTGCTGACTGTGTCAAACTAAAGAAAAGAGAAGGACAGATTACAAGATTATTATTAATAGTCTTACCCATCAATGTTAAATAAAATTCAGCAAAAAATTTAACGGGTATACTTTACACATTACAGAATATCTTTAATCCCTTTTTTAAATATTATGTATATTTTACATTGGTTTAATATAAGAAAATAATCATAATTTAAAAATAATTATCATTTTCAATTTCCTTTTTCTTCCTTTCGTGGAAATTAAATAAAATGTTTTCTATTAATTTTACAATTTATCCCTTCCTAAGTTATTTTTATTGTGGGAATTAAGGAAGATTAGAAGAACATGGTGCTTTTTTGGATATGGACGATGACTTTTGTGACAAGCTGTAGGTAGAATAAATGAATTAGCTTGATTGGAAAAAAGAGTAAATGTTATTTTTTACACTACACGGACAAATTTTTCCCGAGTGGACGACATAACTGCTGATGTAAACTCATTCAATGGAAGAAATTGACACCAAAATTCCCTCCTGTTTGCTTGAAACTGAGCCAAAAGTGTATTTTGTCGTTTCCTATCCCACAAAATTCATTGATGACTCCCCCCTCCATTCTCATATTGTGGGGCTAAGTCTCCGTCCGACAGAGCATCTTTAATTAAGATAATTTCCTCTAGAATCTTTATTTGGTAGTTAGGATAATGTATCCGTGCTACAAATAGTTAATCATTATGGATCTTGATTTTATAGCACCAATAATCAACACTCTTTAGATTGATTAAGAGTTGATAAGAGTAGAGTGGAAAATTTCCTCTCAATTAATTTAGTAAATTCTTGAGAATGTGATAGAGAGAATCTCCAAAATATTTTTTTTTCGTGGAAGGTTGAAAACACAAAGTCATCATAGCCAGTGCAACCTTTCGAGCAAGTTTCAAAGCCTTTGAACAAAGACCATTGCTTTTCATTGACGTAAGACAAGAGATGTGCAATACACAAAATATTTTATTCTCACAAATTTTCACATTTTCTTACCTTCCTTTATGACCTCAGGGGTCACAGTTCAAAAATTGTCAACACATTAATAGATGAGAGAAATTTACATGTCATCAACTTACGATGACTTAATTTACTGTATATTTTTCAGTGAAAAAATACTCAGGTCACTAGTCTGACTGAGGTCATAGTAGTCTGAAATAAAAAAGGTCAATTTTTTAAACAAAGAGTAGCTCTTTGTTTAAAACAACGGCACCATTTTTTCAGTAACAAATTCAGTTCGTTGACTTTCTAGTCAATTATTCTAACAATGTATTTTGTTGACTAGAAAAGCCCTTGACCTTAAAATTCAAAGGCACTTTACTGGATTCGTCATCTTTTTTGAGTGTCCAGTTTGCCATTATGAAAGACTTTGTTGACCTCTAAGGTCCTTGCTTTGGTTTTGTGTCATGACCTTTGCCCCGCGCCTCATTGTTTTGCTGACCTTCTCTACTAAGTGTTTATGGAGATGAATAAACATTTTTACAACGAGAAAAATTAATTGTTTAATTGTAAAGGGAATTAAAGTTAATGAAGTGGATTTGGTAGTTACAGAAAAAAAATGATGTGTTGAGCTCTATTTAGAAGGGGGGAAATTTGCTTCACGCGATTCAAAAAACTTCATTCAAAAACTAAGCCAGTGTTATTTGACAAGCGAAGCTGAAAGGATGTGTTGATAATTCAGTCTTAATCAACATCCTCTTTTTATTATTCATCATCAATTCAACTTGTGAACAAGACTTCTCTGTGTCGGTTTAATCCCTCCAACAAACATTTATTTTACAAACCCCCATTTCCTCTCTTCTCTCAGCCCCTGTACAAGTGATTGTTGTGAATTTGTGAGTCATTTTATTTCATTTCCGAGTAAAAGAGTGACAGAAAAATTATTATTTAAATGTGTACTTTGTTAGTTAATGAGTGATACCATCAATTTAATAACAAGGAGAATTAATTGTATTTCATTGTGATTTGAATTAGTCTAGTTTGAAGAGTTTAAAGTCTTGTTTAGAGTTATTAAATAAATAAAAAAAAGTTGGATTTGTTTTTTTTTGGTTATTTTTAAAGGATTACATTGACGTCTGCCTATATTGTCATCTTGTTTACTCAAAAATACTTTTAACCCTGTTTGTTTGTGATCATGCAAGACATAAATTTTTTACGAATCACTCCGTCTTTGTTTGTGATTCACTCGAAAACTTCATCCAAATGTCAAATTGACGTGTCAGTCTCATTTGCTTGCTCGACCAACTTGGCAAGCGAAATTTTATAGTTTGGAGGAGTTTAATCATGGGTAACATTTTGTAATATATATATATATATATATATAATATATTATATGTTTCTTGTTTCTCTTTACCATTACCTTGAACCATTTAACATTTTACATGTCTTTTTTAAAAAAAATCTGGCTATCGAACATCATTTGTACATACTGGTAAAATATAAATATAACTACATCTTTGTCTACCCATTATCTTCTATGTGACTGAGTATAAAAGTTAAATTTGGCTTGATGTATGACATAGTACACATTTTATGTTTGACTCTTTAAATTATAGGTAATGTTATTATTATTATTGATCATATTGATCAACTAGAATCAGAACAAACTGACTATAAATGTCGTAATATAACTTCAACTACTATATCGTTGTACATATATTTGTGTACTCATTCTTATTTTTAGACATTATTATTTTCTCATAGTGAATGAAGGATCAGTAAATATATAATCACAATCTTCTTTTTTTGTAATATTTGTCAATTGCTCTTCCGTCAGTGGCATTTGGGTATTGAGTTTTTATAGGGCCAGGACCCGTATGTCTATGTAGATATTATTTAATATGAGAAATGTGTCTTGTACTTTGTGAATAGTGAAAATTGATTCCCAATTTTAAAACTTATTAGCTAAAAGCCTTGTACAGGACAGTCAAGTTGGCAATGGGTTGAAAAGTCAATTTTGATCATAATCTTGACTTCGATCTCCGCATTATTATTATTCTCAACTAATACCTATAATACAGATGACAGATATACAATATATTATATTATATATTGTCTGTCAGGGTCATTTAGTATTCAATACATAAATATTGGAACGTGTTAAAGCGAAAAAGTTTTTGCCAAAGTTTTGTTTTCTGTTCATGAATTAAAGTTTCAAGCCAATAGAAATATGATAAATATTTTTTAATGTATGTACAAACACTCTTCCTGTCTCTCTCTCTCTCTCTCTTGAAGTTTTGTAAATCATGTAAAATATTCAATTTTTTTATGCAGGAACAGGTCTTCACATGCAGATGGACCGAAAAATTCCACATGCACTCTGGAAAGCTCAACGTAAAAGAACATAAATGATAACAATAGTAGTAGTTAAAATTCTCTACTTTTGTATAATATATACATATATATATATCTGGTCATAGTATGAGTAGTACTCATTCATTATTTATACGAATATTTCACAGCTTTTACAAAAAAAATATTTTTGTACAGACTACAACTTGACAAGAGAGTCTTTTCAAGTATTAAGTAGTGAGCTGTCTTGCTGAACTATAAATATACCAAAAAGATGATGAGAATATTGTACGTCTTAAAAACTCTGTACAAAATTTATTTTGGCATGTAAAATTCAAAAATTGTTAGTGATATTCTATACCTTCAAAGAAATACTCTCTCTCTAGTACTGATTTTCTTTGTCAGATCATTGAAGGGAAAATGTAAAAAAAGGAATATATCATGTTTATTTTCTCTTAATAAGGTTGTAAAATCTCAAATTTTATAGTTGCTTCGTTAACTCGTATCTCTTCATAGTTATGAATATCATGTTATTAGTATAGTATATCCGTACATGTACGAGTGTAATCGATACTTGGTTCCATGATTCACAGTACATGAAGATAATATAATAATAATATACTTCTTATTATGACAAAAAAAGTCAAGATGGGCTAAATTAGAAGCGTGACGACGTAATTGTATTTGCAAGGCATATACATGTGTATCCGTATAATATACACATAAATATATTACAAGTACATATTAGCCATCAAGTACTGTACGTAAGGAAAAGGAGGATCAGAAGTGGGACAAAAAATTATCTTTTTACCATACTTCAAGTTGACTTTATTGGCTGCATTTTTTATTGGATCTTGGTCTGTTGATTCGTGCACGTGGTATATGAGAAGGATGTAATATATCTATAGAGGAATATGGAGAGAAATATTATATTCTTCTTTTCAACTGTCCAATATAGTTAGCATCTTTTAAGATATGAAAAAAAAACTAGCTTGAGCTTAACAGTCAGTAGAAAATATATATTATGATAACTATGCTGTATTGTATAGGTTAGAAAGCATCATCATTTACTCTTTTTGATGTACACTGTAGATACATAGAGTAATGGATAAGTTTATTTATTTTCTTATTTTACTTCTCTAAGGCTTTCATGTTAATGTTTCAAGATTTATCAGCATATTATTATCCTCATATTATTTCTGCACTACCTTCCACCTTTAGGCTTTTAATTTCCCCATTGCAGAATTTCATTCCTGCTAAGTAAGTTAGGTATGAAAGATAATTATTTTTTTTTTGTAAAATGTTAGTGGCTATTGCTATACTCTTGTGTTGTAGGGCTAGGGGTAAATGGTTTTCAATCTTGTGTAAAAAAATGTTTTTTAGACGGTTTGTACAGTGTACCCCCAGAAAGGTTATTCTATGAACATAATAGAATTCTACCCGAGAGCCTGTTGTGCATCAAGGAAGGTGAGAGAGGGAAAAATACCTACCGGTCATAAAGTTGTTCATGTGTATTCATCCTGTGTATCTGCACGTAAATTTTTTTTTACAAGACATAAGGGAAACTAATGACCACACCTTGACTTTGAGGAGATGCAACCGGAGAATACACATAGTACACTTTTACAAGAGTAGGACTCGTGTATTTATTACCGTACAGTCTACCAAAATGTTGTGTTTCATCGTTCCAGTCCATTGAGTTGGGGTGACTACAAAATATTATTAGATGACTGGTGTGACTTTCATTGCATGTAACGTAGACAGGATTTGAAAGTATTCAAGTTATAGAGTAAAATGATAGGAGATAGTTGAAATGAGGCAGTTATACATGAGCTATAAACTACAAGTAATAAAAACTTACAAGAATTGTATTTGATTTCAATGATATATCAAAATGTCATACAAGCTTAAAAAATGATTATTTTTTTAACTTATTCCATTCAAATTGTAAAATCACAATTCTTTTCAAACATGTTAAAATAGTTCACTCATCATCAGCAGAAAAAAATAGTTTCCTTTGTGATGTCGTGTTGTAAAATCGACAAAAAAAAAGTTCCAACAAGATTATTAACTCTTTTTTGAACATTGGGTTAGTACACACGAAACCAATCGCTGTCATCATTTTTTTTATTGTTCATGTCTAGCGTGCAAAATATTTTTTTTTGTACATATTTATTTAAGAGAGAATCATGCGAAAGTTCAACTTTCATAATACATAAATGTGTGACTTTTAGCACAAACAGTAACAACTTGTCCCTCAAGCTAAGAACAAATGTAATTAAAATCAACTTTTATTATCAAAATGTCTATACTCTATAGAGTCTCTTTACTTTTGTAATAGTTGAGTTTTTAATTAGAACCTTGCTCTTATGAAGCTTAAGGGAATTAAATAGGTATAAGCTCTTTTAACTATGAAAAGAAAAGCTTTAGGGTGTCTTGTGAATTTACTGTGGATACTGACTACAGATACATGGAACATTTAGCAATCATTTGCAAGTCGTTGAGATTGTGAGGCTCATTGTAACCTCTTTTATGATTGTTGTTAATTCTTGTTGCTCATAATCTATTAACGTCGTTCAAAGTTATGTTTCTAGTATGAACATGTACGAGTACATACTACAGGTATGTATTTTTTATGTGTAGCCAGTACAGAGATTTCAAGTATTTCCTATATTTTTTTTGTATACTTATATTTTCTTAATTATTAATTATTTTAAAAAAACTCCTTGTAGCCATCGAATTGTTCATTGAATAATGAAAGGAAAACTGTCAAATTATTTATTAAAAGGAAGAATGATGATTGTACTAGTTGTATAAATCAAGCAAATTAGTTTCATAATAAATAAGGTCTCAAGGTTTTTTATATCATTTTTATTTGTTGTTCTTTGACTGATTTGTGTGTGTAGTTGTAATATTATCTAATTTAGGTGCTAATCATTTTTTTTGTACTTGATCAGTGTAAAACATGAAATTGGTTTTTAGAGTATCATTGAATGTAAATATATCGACTACTGTATTGCATTGATTCTTTTTGTTGTTGTTTGTACAATTTGCTGAGAGTGTCACATTTTTGTTGTTTTCTTTTCTTTACAGTACTGAAACTAGTCAACGAAGCTCCAAAGGCTGTGTGTGTTGAATGTAAATGTTTGACTGCAAGTGGTAGCGGTAGCACCAGCCCCACTAGTGACACGGAGTTTGACAACAACATCAGTCTTAGTTCCTTAATACTAGGGTGTCCCAAAGCAAGTTCAACTTTAAATGGAACGTCAACAGCATCGACAACAACTATAGAGACAACGACGAACAACTGTTGGGACCAGTTGGATGTGTCAAATCCCTTCGGCAAAGCATTCCATGGCTATCTTACACATTCCCAAACACTTGAGCTTCTCAATTCAGATGGAAAATTTTTAGTCCGAACGACAAAACAAGACAACGATGATTTTGTCCTCAGTCTACGGTATGTTTTTTTTCTCTACTTGTACAAGATACGTAAAATTTCTCATCTCCCAAGAGGAGGCAATTATTTTTTTTCGTCTTGTGATCTTTCTCTCTCCTTTTTTTATCACTACGCTCAGTCTTACTTAGGCCTCATTAACAGCTATCTAATCTAGACCTGCCCGTAGACTAAAATTAGGAGAGAAAAAAACTCCCTTGGAGAATGAGATTATAACATATCAACTGTCAAGTTTTTTAAGTTACATGGAGGGATGCTAAGGGCGACGGGGTTGAATGTAATATATATGTAACAAGAAGAAGAAGAAAAGAGAGATCGGCGGTTCAAAGTTTTTTTAAACATTACTTAATGCATTCCATTTTAAAGAGGACTGACGTAAACCCAAGTCTTTGGGAAATAAATCAACACAACACTCACTCTTTCTTGGTGAGGTTATACGAGGATACGAGTGTGTTGTTATTTGTTTTGTTGTGCATTTTGCATTAGGTTAGGCCAACTTGGACTCTGTAAATTGTTCAAGATATATAGCGTATAATAGAGTAGTGTGTTATCTGAAATAACTTGTTTTTTAAATTTTCATTGACTAAATTGAAGGTAAACAAGTATTTTGTTTATACACACACACACTACCTTTGTTCACTCTTCACTAGTAGTTGTATATTGAGTCCCATGGTCCAGGAAAGAGTTTTGAAAGAATCTGTTTTGTAACTTGTTTGGTTTTTATTCATTGTCTATTGACTACACTGAACAATGAATTTACTAATTAACAATCTTTGCTCATCTATCATACAGGGTGGGCTAGAATTAGAGATAGTGACTAGTCATATCGATAGTTTTTAGGTTGAATGAGCTTCAATGACAGAGGGAATATTCATAGCCAGTCAAAAATTATTTAGTTATTCTTCATCATCACTTACAAAATTTCTAACTCTATGAATATTAATATCTGTATCTATATGTACCTATATCAGTACAGGGAAGAGCCAAAGGGGTTTATTTTTCTGATGATAAAATTTCATACGTATTTTGGTGCATGAAAAAAAATGACAAGAATTTTTTTTAAAAACGTCTTGCTCGTTTACTAAATACTTGACGTGTATGAGAACATGGAATATATTTACGCCCCTTGTACATTAATATGTTATTTACAAATTTTTGTGTATTGTTCATTTCAACTTGAAAACTTTATACTTGTTACCTTTTATGAGGGACGTATGAGTGAATGTTGTAATTGTATAGAGTACAAGTATGTGATAAATTATGATGGTTGTGGTACTCTTGATGATTGTTATTGCTCCGTCGTTATTTTCAAGTTGACAGAAACAAAGAGTATAGGTAAGGTCCAGGGGGGAAGACTAATGTATTTCAGCTGTAGGTAGTCCAGCTAGTAGTCTCTCTCAAGCTGTCTTTCTCCATGCAATAATCTTGATGTAATATTACCTTTTTTTCAAATGGAAATAATATTCCTTAGTTTCATGTACAATACCTACGACGAGCTATACCTTATATATCAGTTATATCCTTTGTACAAAGCTTTATACAAAGAAGGTTGTAGGGAGAAGTAGGAAGAGTATACAAATGTGTAGAGTCATGGATCCGTTGGGCGATCTCAGATTTTCGGTGTTGAACTTGGTTTGTTTATTCAAAAACAAAATGGTATAGTTCAACCTATATAATATCCGTAGAGTCCTGACATTACCTCGTCTCCTTTTTCATCTCTTTTGTTCAAATAACTGCAAAGTCAATCTCCAATCTTTTTAACAAGGGGCTTGGTGTGTAGCGTGTGGAAAATAGTGGGGAGTTGTAGAGTGTACATCCCATCTAATATCACAGTATGTATTTTCTGTAGTGATGAGACTGTATGGTGAGTATTGGTTCGCATATGTTATCTATTCAAGATAAATTTCAACTGGCGTCGTGGTCGTCGTCGAGAAATGGTTTATTTGTAAAGTCGGTGGTATAACAGATTAAACTAAACAAGTGGAGATAAATTGTGGGCATTTGTTTCACCACACTGCTGCTTCTAACACACATATATGAACAATTTGTTCTACGAATTGACTTGAAACACCCACATGTGTGTGACTATTGGCTTTTCTTTTAGTAGATAGTCACTCCATTGTTATATTTATGCAAAAATTGTACTTTTTTTGTGTTAAATAATTATTTATCATCAGTTGCAATACATACAAGAAATTCTAAATTCGGAATGTCAGGTGCAGGTGGTGAGTTGGATAATCCATGAATGATTTATTTAAATGTCATGTGTGTATGGTTAGAATAATCATTTTGTGTGTGAGTCTGTATGTAAAATCTCTCTCTCTCTTGCATTCTTTTGTTATCATGATTGCGAGTCATTTTATGTTTTGAAAGTAAGACAAAAATGGTTTTTTTGGCTACAATCCACAATTTAAATACAACATGGAGATAATCCCTAAAATTAATCTTTACAACCGTGTTTGTGTTTAAGGCTAAGTTAAAGAATACAAGCTAGATGCATGCTACCATTTAAATATACTGATTAAGCATCATGTGCGGAATTAGATGCTCGTTGTAACGTCATTTGGGATAATTATGTAGTTTAGTTTCATAATCATCATGTCCTTGCTTGATCCGGTTTTCATTTCCACTCCCGTCTGTCTCTTCATTTACAAGGATCATTATAACAACAACCCCCAACTAAAAAAAAAGTTTTCATGTTGGCACTTCCATCCCATCCTACGCAACCCGTCAAAACTTAGAATCAGTCTTATAAGGAACTAATGATACCTTATTAAGTGTTGTTTTGACTGACAATTTGAGACGTAAATACAGGCTTCACTTTTTTTCTACATTTTCATTACCTTTTTCTTGAGAGGGAGGGAATCTTATTGTTGGAAATTCTATATATGTTTTTATAAATTTCCATCATTTTAGCTGATATGTATGCAAGGTGCCACTTTTTATGTAATTCTTTTAGTAATAATTTCATATTGTCTTGTTTTACTTGATTCTAAAATTGAATCACATTGATTTTAGTATCAAAATTGAAAATAAAATGGCGTTGTTTGTATTGTAGGTAAAACTTTTAATTTCTCATTGGTGTGGCTAACATTGTCACGTACTAGAGAGAAAATATGTAGAATGATTTATTCTCATTTAAATAGAGTTTTCATGTTCTTGTGTACATGTGACTATTTAAATTATAACATAGATCATGTAAATTGTACCTCCGTTTATAGGAAGTGTTGTAGGTAGAAAGTAGTGTGAGGTTAAAGGGAATGATAGATGATGGAGGATGGGAGCCAGACTTCGTCAACTGGATGGTCTGATTATATGCAAAGGTTCATGTATAGAGAGAATCACGATTAAATAAATCCTTCCAAAAATTTGCACAATAATGTTGAGCCCAACTTTAAAATGAAGGGAATATATTCCTTTATTGGAATTCCCCGATGATGATGGTGTTGTACTGTATAAAATATTACACTTGTCCTTCTCCTTATCAGTACAAAATATATTTTTTTTGAAACATATGGAGGATGGGAGAGAAGGGTTAAAATGATGGTTCTATAATTTACATGTAAATATATTTCATTTTTTCAACTGAGTCATTTCTATTGGGTACGTACATGCAAATGTATATGATTTGACACAGTAAATGTAATATTCATTGCCAATCGTGGTAACTTGAAATATCAAAGGACCCCTACAATATGAGAGAACAAGCGAAATAAAAATTGAAATTGTTTATACATGCCAAATGCCAAGATGATAAAGTTTCAATTTAGATAAGATTATGGACTAGAATTTCCTCGGATTAAATATACATGAACACAGTACATGTACATATAGTCAGTGTCGTCATTATTGTAAAAGGAAGAGTCAGTGAGCCGTATGGAATGCAATTGATTTTTTAAGGGTCGAGCTGTTTTTTTTGAGTCGAGGTCAATTTTGAACAAAGTTTTGAGTACGTCATTACTCGAATTAGTTTGTTTGCTGAATATCAAATATGTAGACTAGTAGAATGATCAGATTGTTTACACAGAGTCGTACTTATAATAATATAAAATAAAGGAGGGATTTTTTTTATCCAAGTTAGACCACAGACCAAAAAGATCAACTCCTTTCTTCAGTCATGAATGGTATTTTACCTGAGACAACATGTTTTTTTTTATTGTCGTACATATACATATTGGGGGCAGAGGTCTCACGAATTTTAACCTAAATGGTGTCAGTATAAAATGATCGTATGTGGTTTATGTGCCTAACATCTTGGTTTTCTCTTGTTGTTTTGTACAGATTCAATGGACATTTGAAACATTTCGTGGTTTCCTATGATGATTCGACGGGTTTTTTGTACGTGGGCGATAATCATAAAGCTTACAACAGTAAGTCTATTTATTCTTTACTATAATGTATCATGTTTCAATTTTATTTTTTTATTTTTAAATATTTTCAACAACATGTGAGTAAATTCACTTGTAGAATATTTGTGATGTAAACTTAGTAGGCAAAATTTTTAAATAACAAGTATTGTATGTAATATGACAAGTCTCAAAAGTCAAAGAGTTCAAGTCATGCCTAATAATTCTTAAATACAATTTTAAAAAAGATAACTAAACAATCCATCATCTTGTAGGTATAAGTGAGTTGGTACAGGAAGGACTTACAACTCTCTACTTGGACTTGAAAGCGGGGTCTTATATTGATCTCATGTGTGAGTATTTTTTTCCCCTAATTTTGTATCTGATGTATTTAATGCACGGTATAATTATTAGTGTAAAAAAATGTATGTATAAAAATAAAAAGTATTTTGTACTCTCTTTTTCCTTTACAGGCGACCTGACGCATTTCCACAATGGTACGAATGGTCTACAGAATCAGAAATTTATTCGAAAGAATTCTCCTAGTCCATCCGCTTCAACCCTCTCACACAGCTCCATTGTAAGTGATGATGATCTGTACAAATAAACAATTGATCTATCTTCTGTACTGTAATGTCGCGACACAATCACTTTTTTTTCGTGGAAGCAATCTATCAATTGAAAGAGACTTGTATGGTGACACAGCTCAGTTTTATCCCTTATGAATTACTTTTTTAAAAAAGAGAGTCATGCTTTTCATGTTGGTACACTACTAGTAAGTACATGCAGAAGAGTTTTGTTATAATGTTCACATTACAGATATTCTATATGTTAAATAAGTATTATTTATTCAGTGATGGTTCACTTTTAAGAGGGCAACACATATATTTTGAAGAAGCTTATAAAATTCAGTCATGATTTTTATGTGAGACAATAATTTACACAGATTTACTTGTAAACTTTTACTAGTCAGTGAAAACTGGAAAGTTTTACATAAAAAATATGATGACATCAAAACGAATTGATTGATAATAAGGGTAGTACATGAAACAAGGAAGAAAAAAATCATAGAGACTTGCCAGAATTACTGGCAAGCCTCTCATACTCTCTCTGTGTGTACGTGAATGAGGATGTGTAATGGTCGAGTACGTTTAACAATTTTCCTCTCATGTAAATGTACTCTGTAGGGCCATAATAATTGTGGATGCGGTTTAGAGTATGTGAATTCATCGTTTATTTATTATGACTTACACAGGCCATCTCTCCAGTGGTGTTTTGGGCTGGAGGCAGTATGATGTTACCTTTTCTCACGCTCATCATAACTTAATTTGAAATTTAATGGAAGAATATGTACTCTTTTTTTTGTCTTGTCTATATTACATGTCTCAAATGAGACCAATAAAATTATAAGAAATAATACAAAGATAGAGAATGAAAGACATTATATGGAGAGAAAGATTAGAGAAAATAATGTTAGCTCCTCCAAAAGTAATTTTGACACCATTTCATTTGATGCATACTACCTTTACGAGTTATATACTTTGTATTGTACCCAGTTGAAGCAGTTGACGCTATGTCTCATGCTTATTTCAATTTCATACAAAAGTAAGCATTGACCATAACTTCCATAATATGATTCTAATCTGACCGTCTCGGTCCTACTTAAAAATAGGTAGGATGGAACCCTTATAGCTTGTCCTAATAAATCTGCGTCATTTTTTCTTGTTATTTATTATGACGTTCCTCAGCAGGGATGAGATTCAGGAGAACAAGACGGTGCTTTTCATTTCGGCAGGTGATGGGGTTCAAATTATATCAAAGGATACATATTTATATGTACCAATTGGTTTTTGTTATGGAGCCTCGTATCTTTGAATAATTTTTTTTGGTGGTGCCTTAAAGCATATTTCATGCTGCAGTTCGTGATATACACTGAGACAATAATAATTTAACAATTCTTTTTTTTCCTCTCTTACATGTATTGTAATTTTTCAATTGTATTTTTATTTAATTTTAATACAGGAACGGCAGCGGAATCCCGACCTGAAAACACATTCCTTTGATGTCCATACTTTTGAAGGGTTAGTACTTAATATATAATTTACATTACTTATGGAATATATTTATAATAATTGAAAAAAAATTGTTTCTATTGAATGCAGGTTGTCTAGATGTGAATTGTGTCAAAATTTTTTGTGGGGCCTGTCTAGTCAAGGGCTTCAGTGCAAAGGTCCATATCTAATTTTTGTACATATAATATACATATATATATTAAGGAGGAAATATACCTAACTCCATTCCTTGACAGCATCTTCCTTCCTTTGTCTATTTCAAATGTTTTTTTCAAATGTTCATGTAATGTGTTCATGCTTCTACTGTGTTGGTAAAGAGGAATTGGTTTTGGTTAGTAAATATAGTGTACACTACACACAGTGAGATGAATTTAAGTAGGCTGAGCCCGTGGTAACATGACACTTGGTTTCCCCTTCATTTTTGACTCTTTGGAGTCGGGAAATGATTATAACGAGGGAGAGAAAGAGAGAATCATCTTTCAATTTAACTGTACAGATGCTACTGGTCATAAAGCCATAGTACAAGATGTTGACTTATTCATTTTATTTTACTCATGGTTCTAACTCGTACATGAACCTAATTGAATCTGATTACACTCACTACTACTACTCTTTTTTCAATTTTTTGTATTTCAAATCTTAAATTTTATCTTTTGTTAACTAATAGTAGCCATAGTCTTAAGAGGGTGATTCAACAAGTAAAATATGACTTTACAACACAACTTTTGATTATTCAGTACAAATACATGTACTCATTCATGCAAGTGTCGTCATGAACAATTTGTATGTATACATACATGAATATTTGATGTAGTAAAACCCTTCTTTTTATTTGTAGAAGCTTGACATGAATTTAACTTTGAATTTCTTTTGTGGGATTGAAATTTGAATTAATAATTTTTTTTTGTTTTTTGTTTGGTTTTTTAAGACTGTGGTTTTAGCATTCATCAATCTTGTGAAGATAGGTAATTTATTTACAAAATGTTACAATAATTAATTGTCACGAAATTGTGAATTTATATATAATATAATCTCAATTTGGTTGCGAGAGTTTCAAGAAAGAGCCAAGGGAATATTCATCACTAATAACTTTTATTTTTGACAGGATATACAATGAGTGCGAGCCAAATATTTCCTTTATAAAAGAAATATTTGGGACAGATTTAACAACTATTGTAAAAGCCTGTGGGTTGAATCCGCCCTTTGTACTTGAAAAACTGATTGTTGAAATTGAGAAGAGGATCTATGTTGAAGGCATTTACCGGGTGTCAGGCTCAAGGGAGCTCATTTTTCAACTTAAATCAAAATTGGAACAAGGTTTGTCTTGAAACTCACATTTTAAAAATTCATAATTTATTCATTTTAATTGTGTCGTATGTATCACCTAATACAGGCTGTATTTATAATGTTGTGTTGTTCGTAACCAAAAAATTTATTTTTAAAATTAGTGTAAAATATGATATGAAGTTTGTGTATTGTAGTTCGTAAACATAAACTAAAATTTTGTTCAGTCAGTGTGTCAGAGTAAATAGCATAAAGATTGATGGATCGACTGATTCCAATCTTTTGACGTCAGTGTCAGGAAAAGTCTCATGAAAGTGAGACGGACGTCTGTTACATAAGAATGGAGAAAGATTGATTAGAGATTAAATGATAGACAATGGGAGGTTTCATATGTAGAAATGTTGTCAGGACTTGGTCAGGAATCTAATTATACTTAGTCGGCCATGAAACAAAAAAATGAAACAAGGGAAGAAAATATTTTAACATGTATGTAACTCTCTGTACCGTCCAATATAATCCATTATTATGCCCTCGGATATTACAATGCTGCATATAATTATTTATTAAATATTTAATCTAAAATGTATGTCCATCCACGGTCATGAAAGATTGTAAGTTATTTTTAAAAACCACTCTTTTTTTCATATGTATGTTTGTAGGACATGTTTTAACTTGTAATTTGATTATAGAAAATCAATGCATATCCGTTAGAAATTTTACAACAAAGTGCTAAACAAAATTTTTTGATTGTAAGTGATGATGAGATGAAAGAATTTCCTGTCTCAAAATTTTCCCCTTGTTCTATTGTTGAATCAGTGATTATGAGAGTTAGTTAATGTGTGAAATAGTTTCCATTACACGACTTGGACATTTAACTTTAAAATTTGCGCATGATAGGGAATATCAAGTACTTGGGTAAGTACTATTTTGCAAGTATTTTTTGTGTCAAGTATCATGACATTAATTGAATCTCATTTAATTTGTTACTCCATGTTTAATAGAATAAAACCAACTACTTGTTGCAAATTTTTGAAGAATCCCTATACATTTTTCATTGTTTGAAAAAGAATTTTAATTTTATGTGAGAATGCAAGAGAATTTACTTTAGTCGATAATCTGTCTACATGAAATATATATCTGTATGTAAGTAGTAAAAAAAACTCAAGTCTCAAGTACATAAAGGGCAAGTAGGGAAGTATTTACTTACAAGAAGAGGGCAAGAGGGAAAAAAAGTAGACAAAGTAAATTTGAAACCATCTAAGGCTTGGTATTGACAAGTTAAAGCATAATTTATTGATAATCAACAATTGTGTTACCTCCATATAAATGAATTTTTTTTGTCTTTATTCTTTTGTGATGAACAGAACGTGAGAGTGCAGATTTGAGTGAGTACATTGATATCCATAGCATGTGCGGCCTTGTCAAGTTGTATTTACGTCTTTTACCAAAGGTATTTTTTTAGTTATACATTTTAATGATTCAAAAGTACATGTTTAATCCTTCTTACATTGACTATTTTATTGTTATTTTAAAAACAGCCCATCATAACGACCGATGTATTCCAGAAGTTCCTCACCACTGCCAATGGTAATGTGCAATTGTTTTTATGATTATTTAATAATTTAGAATACACATACCGTACCAAATTATATTCTACACGGCCCATACAAATTTGACCCATTGAATGATGACACATGTCATTTCACTAATGTCGTAAATAAGTATTCTGTATGGGGAGTTGTATGATTGGAAAGATGTTTTAAGACTTATAAAAAATCAGAGCTCAGATTTAAGTTTTATTTGATGTTTTTTAAAAAAGGAGTACTGTCCCGAGTAAGAAATTTTACGGTATGGTATTTGTTCATCCAAGTGTTGAAAGAGAGTGTGTATGTTTGTATGTGTGTGTGTGTGATTTAATGCCAATAAAAATGTCTGCTGCAAAAGACCCTTTACTCTTATCACTTATCTTTGCCTATATAAAAGTTAATTCTTTTTTTTTCAGTTGTGACTTGAGTATATAGTGCATACAATGGGCCATGTTTGCTTCCTCGTTGTCAGTAGGGCTTCTAAATATAAACCTGTATTATATTTTGTTGTAGGAGATGTGATATCATACAGACTCTTTTTTTACTACCATTCCCTCTCATATGTTGTTGACATTTTGCATTAATAAATTGGTGAACCTGTAGGTTCTTCATTTCATTCATAATACACAAACAGACTCTGAATTGTATGTTGTTGTCTGTACATGTCATAAGCGAAGCATCTGTGAGTATTGCTAATAAAACAAACTTGTACACATGCCATTAAATAAATATGGCTACGTGTGCATTGTACATGAATATTTTTTTAGTAGTCAAGGCAGGAGCTGTCATTACAAATACGTAATAATATGTAGCCTTTGACAAGTTTTAAATTTATTATCAAATGTAGAAGAGTGTCTTACGAGGGGTCTCTTTATAATTTGTATAGAGTTGAATCTTTGATTTGATCAACCGTCAAATGATGTCCCATTCAAGTATAAATTGAGTAATTCATATGTGTGGCACGTAAACTTCCAATTTGAGTACTTATTTAGTTTGTAAATTTGGTACTATTTAGTATTTAAATAAATAAAGTTATGAATATTTAATCTACTCGTTGGAAAGTTCAGTCGCGTGTGAAATGTTTTGACACATGAATATCCAAATATTGTGTACCTATTGAGTCATTTGCATTGTTACTGCTACTTGATGAAAATTATTTAACTGGCGTGTGGTCCTAGGATTATTTCAACTTGTAGATGTTGCATACAAAGTTTGACCAATTGTTTACTTAATTATTATTTATGAGTCTATTTTAAACTCTTATTTACATAAAAGTCAAAATTATGGTATTTTTGTAGTGAGGAATTCATTAGTCAACAGGAAGCAATTTTCTCATTTGATTGCTCTATGATGACACTGCAGCTTTTTTTCAGTTATCAAAAATTTTACTGAAAATTATGGATTAGTGATTTCATACATTCTTTTCAAAAGAATCTTTTGATAACCTTAGTATCTTCATTTTGTACTGTGAGCTGGAGTACTTTTTACACAGACAGGGATTTTGATTGAGCTCTATCAACTTTTTTAATGGTTTTTGTCTGGCTCCAAGACTTGGCTACAATCATGTTGTGTTTAATGTTTAATCTATTGAAAGGAACATAATTTTTTCAGTAAAAACCAATTCATCACGTTGTGGAGATAAGTTAAAAGCTGAGGTAGTTCATAAAGAGGCTACATGATTTATGGTCATTTAAATTGAGTACGGATGAGTGTTAAAGACTTTTTAATTAATTTTTTTACGGGGTAAAAGTCGATATCAATTGACCCAATACTAATTGAAGTTATAAATGATCATATAATCATGCTCTGCTTAAAAAATCATCTCCTTAGACATTTAGTAGGGGAAAAAGTAAAGTCATTAAATTTAAACTATTTTAAAGACATTGGTAATAATTATGTATTGTGTTTCTTGTCTCTGGTGTAGGTCCCTTGACATTGGACGTCATCAAGAAGAATCTACGAGGCTTGCCACGATCCCATGCCATCACCCTCAAGTTTCTACTACAACATTTACATCGAGTGTCTCAACATAGTGACAAGAACAAAATGACAGCATTTAACCTGAGCTCTGTCATGTAATGAAATAAATTAATACAATTATATTCCATGTTTAATGACTATAAGACTAATTGTATGAATCTTTTGTTATTTTTACAGTTCGCCAAGCGTCCTCTGCCCTACACTTATTTCCTTAAACACCTTGAAGATTGGGACAAACATTTTAGAAAATATGATCGCCCACTATCCTCTACTCTATCCAAGATAAATAATTCATTGAATTATGTCACTACGATTTAAATATGATGTATGGTTCCTGTTTACGATCATAAAACATTCATGTGGAACAAGTATTTTGAGTAATGTTGTTTGTAAAGTGTTTGTTAAATGTGTGTGAACCGTCATACGGATTTGAGAATGATTTTTCAAAATACTGAAGACATACCAAAGTTTTATGGTATATATCCACTACTACTGTTATATAGTGATAGAACATTTAGAAATATGCTTGATGAAGAGGCATTAGTGAACATTCAATTTTCTTCAAAACTAATATTCACTACACTTGCACTACACGTTCCTTGTGCCTCTTGAATGTAAATCTCCGAAATTATCATCATCATATGTATGTAGAAAAAATTAAAATTTAATGAAATATGAAATATTCATTATCTTATTTTCAATGTAATTTTTTTTACTGGGGTGCTGTTGCGCAATTATATTCTTCAGAAGAAATTTCTTCTCATACAAATGTATGTAGTATTGTCTGTTTATACATTGTAGATTATTAAATATTCGACATTTAGTTGATTGTAAATCATTCTCGATTACAACCATAATGATTGTCTTCCTAATAACTGAATATCATTAAAATGTGAAAGAATTAATGTTACGGTTAATTGATTACTTTAAGCAACTGTGAATCTTAAGTACATGATATATATATTATATTGTCAGAGTTTGTTTTTCAACTTCTTTACAACTGTCAGAGTTTATTTAATTTAAAGTAAAAGCATATAAACATATGCCGACTGTATTGATTCCAATAAAAATTCCAGGTATTGTTTATATTATATGCAAGATTGAAAAGATTTATATTTTTAACAATTAAAATTTATTTTCAATTCTTGAAAAAACAAACATTTTGTTCTCTTCTTTTTATTTCACACACATTGATTTTAACTCATAACAGGGAAAAAAAATTATGAAAAAATTATTTTACACACGCCTGTAGAAATATAAGTATCCAAGTTCTTTTGGCAAGTTCTCACTCACAGCTACTTTATGATCATTAAATATAACCCATTGATCTCCTCTTAAAATGTGACAAACATAGTGACCGACCATTGATGATGAACCCATATGAGAGACGAAAGCGAATAACTTGTAATCTGTTGAAGAGTAAAAGAAATTAAGAGAATAATTAATTCATTTGATACATTGCAAAACAAAAACGACAAGTTTGTCATGTTTCCAACAATTAAGGATTATATTAATATAAAAAATGCTTACTACTTGGTCCATTCGTCACATTAGGAGGCAATGAAGCTGCAGCACTGCTACATCCTTTATTGCCATTCGAAGGAGAAGAAGGATCATCACAAAGTTCATCGGGATGAGAGAAAATCCAGTCTATTGCTCTTTCAATGTTATTATCTGTAGACCTCAATGCCTTGGTAGCCTGTTCAGTTGAGAAACCCATACTCATAATTTGTGCTATAGCTTCAGTGTCTGCTATAAAAGGCACTGATGACTTTCCACTTTCTAGGGGATCATTTAAGGTTGGGTCATCGAGATGTTGCATAATCCACTCCATGGCGGCTTCAGATCCCATGTTACCCGTTGTAATCACAGCTCGACGAGACGCATTCGGTTGAAAACCCATATCAACTAATTGAGCCACAACTTGTTCATCGATTGTAGGTTCTATTCCATCAAAACAAAAAAGAAAATCATAACCTCAACAAAGGAACTTTCTGGTGAATGACAATCATTTATTTAAATTACAGTTACAACAGTTAAAAGTAGATAAATTTTACCTTTAGGTTTCGCTACTTCGTCATCAGGAAGTTCTTTTTCAGTGGGTTGTATACCATGACCTCGGAGTAATGACAAGTCTAAATCAAATGGCATGTCAACAGCCACATCCAATTTTTTGGGCATCCAGTTGTCCCCAACTGTGAACTTTTTTAATTGTATCACCAAATAATCGGGAAAAGTAGAAAGCCGAGTAAATCTATACATTTCAAAGAATTCAAA